>PVJI01008012.1:0-73972 GCA_004026765.1 Micronycteris hirsuta
TTTATGTATACAAATATATATATGTGTGTATATATATATGCATATATATATTCTGGATATTTATATGTTTAGGTTTCTATGTGTCTTTTTTGTTCATAAGTTTTAAAAACATAAGTAAAATTATACATGCTGTTAGGTAACTTTTTTGAACAAAATTTCTTATGATTGTCTTTCATGTTCATATATACGTGTATATATGCATATATAAATGTACATTTCACTCATTTTAACCATGGTAAAGCATTCTACATCATACTTATAACATATTTTCTTCTATTTTTTTGTATTACAAACAATGTTCCAACTAACACCATGAAACGTAAATGCAGGGTTTTTTTACAGGATACATCTGTAGCTGGACATTGTCTGGAATCAAAGGCATATGCATTTACATTTGATAGGTGCACCCAATGCACGTATGCGTCTTTCTTGGGCTCTACTGCCTGCACGTGCATCAGCAGCACTTGATGGAGCCAGTTTCCCAAACAACAACAGGCTAGGGAAGAATCAACTAATTGGCTTCTAAGTTTTGCCATTAGGATGGAAGCAAAATTATTGTTTGAACAACAGTATTAGTATTTCAAATACTCTGGCATTAATTATGTGAATTTCAATGCATTTTAAGGCTCATATGTCATACATGTTTGTTGTCCTTGAACTGTATTTTTATCATATTTGTTTATGTTTCTACTAAGTTGTTTTACTTATTTTATTACAAGATTTTTCAAATATTATATATTACAAACCTTATTTCAAATTTCAGATCTCTTAGGAATAGATAAATCCTTTACTTGTTAGTGTTTTTCATGTGTATATTTAGTCATAAGTACATAAAGGGAATATTTGTGTTCATGTTGCTTGGCTTACTAAGCACCAGGTATAAATATTAAATATGAGTTGAACCCAAGGTGTAAGACATTTAACTTATATCCAATTTATGATCATATACATTTTCACTAATGAAATAATAATGTTTCAAGTAAAACTTACCTATTATTTATTTACAACTATACTACCACCATTTCTTTCTCACAAAAATTTACATCTTAAACCACTTACTGAGAACCAAGGAGGATGCGTGCTGTAAAGAGACAGGCCGAGTGCTCAGCATGAGAGAAACTCATATGAATATAACTTTGGTTTATGAGAATACAAAAAATGAAGTCTTGATTGTTTTTACAAGAAACTCATAGCACAGGAGAGGAGAAAGACACTGTACACCTCTAAAAAACTGCACTTGAAAAATAAGTATTAATTATATGTCTTTTTTTTTTTTTTTTTTTTTTTTTTAAGAAAGAGTAGAGAAAGAAGGGAGAAATAGGGAGAGAAACATCAGTGTATGAGAGAAACACTGATCGGTCACATGCCCCCAACTGGGGACCTGGCCCACAACCCAGGCATGTACCCTGACCAGTAATCAAACTGGCAACCATTTGGTTCCCAGTCTGGTGCTCAACCCACTGAGCCACATCTGCCAGACCGATTTGTCCTTCTTTATCTTGGGCTTATTTTCTCTAGATTATATCATCTCTGTTAGCTCATAAATGCATGTAAAATAATATTAATTGTCAAGGAATTTATGAACTTTTACATAATTGCATTTAACTTCCTACATTTCAAATCCCAAAATAAGGACATGTTTGCATTCACAAATGGGCTGAGGAGGAAATAATCCCATTAATTGTGCAGGTTTTTACTTGGATAAAAGAAAAAAACAATAATTTTCTGTTTTCTTACATAAAAACCTGACTTTGATATGTACTTTTTTATGACTTCTTATGTTCCCAAAGTAATAGGAATATATTCCAGTAAAGACCAGTAGTAATTATAGATATAAGACACATATCTCATGTTCCAGAATTAGGAAAAATGCTAATTATATAACAAGTATTTAAAAATATGAAATGAAGAATATCCATACTGTGCTGAATTGGCTATTGAGTGTCTGACCAGAACTAGACAGGCAATTATGAATTTCAGAAGAGTGACAATAGATATATACAATAAAAAATATTTTTTTTTAATTTTTGCATTTTTAAAACTGGTTGCCATAGCACATGAATTCTCAACTGTGACGATATTACCCCAAAAGAATAAATAGGGGAGATTCTTTTTTTATTAAAGTTTATAGCAGTCTAGAAGGTGACAATACATAAACAGATAAACAGTACATGTGATATTAAAATTTCATGGTAGTAGACAGTTAAGAAAAAACTGTATTAAAATGACCTTTAGGAGAGCAATATTTAAAAATAAGTTTGGGGAACACCGTGGTAACACAATCCAGACAAAAATCTATGGGCAGTTATTTTGAAAAATATTATGCCTTTTTACACACATTGAAATTATTTCTTCTATAATTTAATTCAACATTTATTTAATAACTTTGTTTAATGTAGTGCATGTAGGTCTGTCTTTGGTTTGAAATTTTGATGTATTAAAGATTGCTTCAAAAACTGTTCTAAGCATGAAAACACATGGGTAATGACCCAAATTCTCATAATAATCTTTACTAAATGTATTAAGAAATGTTTCTCCTTTTAGGATAATTCTATGAAATAGAAATTACAAAATATGTTTCTGCCATCATGCATCTTAATTCAAAAATCTTTGTTAATTTGTCTTTTTTGGTTAGTTCATTTTATTCTAATTTAATATTATATAAAACATAATACTTTTATTATTTCATAAACACTTTTGCCTTTTAATAAATATGAATATTTTCTCACTTCAAAATTCCATTCTGTTCTCCTAGCACACCACCTGATTCATGAGAATTGCTGGTACTAAACTCCTGCTCTACCTGTGCTTAATGCTCTAAGATTATGTTGAACTTGAGCTATAGAAATAATTCTTTTCAGTTTCCCAAATGTAAATTGCCTTACACTATTGAATATGCCTTTTTATCTAAACTATTTAATCCTGAGTGAAGATTCCAATTCTTTCCTGGACGTGCCAGTTATGGAATCATAATGGAAAGTCGGGACATTGTTCTGCACTTTGTCACTGTGATTTGTAATGAGCCACTTAATCTTCATGAATCTCAATCATCTCAAAAATGAAAGAAAAATTAGTCATTACTCTGTTTTGTATCTAGGAAAACCATTTTCAGGACAAATATATAAATTAATATATTTTGAAATAATTTTAAGTATCAAATTTCTAAAATATTAAACTAGCAGTAGTTCTATCTACACTATAAGAAGCAGTGATTAATAGTGGCAATTTGTACTTTTCTCCTAATTCATCGGAGCAGCATTTCACCATCAAGTTGTCTCAAATCACAGTTAAGGTTTTCAATATATATTTTAAATATAAATGATACTATTTTAACTTTCTACCCTTATGATCAGGGACACTTTCATGTTTGTTTCTTATAAACTACACTATAGAAAGTATTTAGTAAATATTTGCTGACTCTAAAAGATCACTCCACTTCAGTTTTATAGTATTTTGGAAATATATGTGATGTACTATATAAAACACTGAAACTATTCTTCAAGTTTATGGTTATAGAAATTTAACATCAATGTAGTATTATTTGGTTATTCTGATAGCTGGAATTTTGATGATAAAAGTTGAATAATTATTTGATACTTTCCAAAATAGATCTTTTTACACAAAACCAACATTATGATTTAGTATTTATACATCCTTTAAATATGGGTCACTAGGTTTGCAATTTACAATTAGGAAATATAATTTTGCACCACTTAAAATGGCTTATATGTATCATTGATAAAGTGCTCAAAAAGTCAATGTGCTATGATAACTTACAGGTACCTCAGCAGCTCAGGTCTTGACCCACCTGGAATTCCATCCCTTCTCGGAGTAGGCTAAGGATCATTGGTTAGTCATCAGTCTACCAAATGGTAACCAAGCAAACTGGCTATTTTAGAAAAAGTAGAAAAATATTTAAATAACTTTAATGATATATTTGTTTTTAATTTGCTATAAAGATAACTGGTATCTTCTTTTTTTTTTTTCCCAGGTAACAATTTTATTCTAGTCTACAGCACAAAATTTTACATATGTTTTACTGGCTTTGATGGTGTTACTTTAGATTAGACTTTAAATAAATCCACAAAAGTTAGTATATTGAAATGAAATAAGCCCTGGCTGGTATATTGAGCTCTGGCTTGCAAACCAAAGTGTCTGTTGATGGTATGATTCCCAGTCAGGGCACATGCCTGGGTTGTTGGCCAGGCCCCCAGTAGCGGGCACAAGAGAGGCAATCACACATTGATGTTTCTGTCCCTCTCTCCCTCCCTTCCCCTCTCTCTAAAAATAAATAAATTAAATCTTGAAAAAAAGAAATATGCACAATAAAACAACAGGCATCCAGATGTTGAGAATCATGCAGGTAGGTGTGGTCTGCTCCATATTATTACAGAGTATTTCACCTATTTAAGAATTTATGAGTGAACATCATTGCATCTGTTCCTCGTTTCCATATAATTCACCAAAATCAGAGCATTCTAAACATACACACACAAAAAAATAAACCCCCTTTTAAAAGCTGTATCAATACAAACGTTTAATGAATAAGCCTAAATGTATTGTCAAACCAAAAATCCCATCAATCAAATCCATTGTTAGAAAACAGTCAACACTGGCACCTGATCTAAAGGCAAGGTTGTCTCATTCATTAAAACACCACCAGAGCTTAATCAACAGAGCAACTGATATGTTAGTCTTAATATAAGACACTGAGGGAAAACCAAAAATAACTTATTAAATACTTATAACTTATTTCTATACCACTATCTCAGGATATAATCTATACACTACAGACACATGAGTTTCTGTCTGTCAAACAATGTTTTAAATATACTCTTTTTTTATCTAAAAGAAAGTATATTGGGAGATGCAGAAGTAAGGTAGATATGTGAATTTATGCATCTAATTCCACTGTTTAAAAGTGAATAACAAACTGATAATACAGAGCTAAGCCACAATGACTTAACCTTTGGGCACCAAAGAGGCAACACCACTATTCACTGTAATTAATAACGCTCTTCAGGAGTTTGTAGCAGGTGGCCAACCCACCGATACCACAGTACAGACTGAGTGCTCATCCACTGTTGAAAAGACCCTAAAAAATGGCAAAGGTGCACAAAAAAGTTGAATCTTCTAAAAAAATTGATATCAATATACTTTTTCATCACTAGTAAATCAAACAAGGTCAAGAATAGAGCCCAAAGGGGCACAGAATTCAGAGTCAGAGGTTGCCAGAAAAAAAGCCTGGAAAGTTGCAGTTTAAAAAAAAATGGCCATTTCTCCATGGCTAATAAAACTATCAGAAGAGGTACAACGTTTGTAGAATGTTGACAGATTGATGCAAAAATTCACATGGATGAGGAACCATGGATGTCTGCCAATGGAGCATTTTTTAAAATTTACAAAAAGCTAATATTACTATTTAAAAACTAACCATGTTACGCCAAGATGAACCATGGTAAAAGTAGTGTGAGTCCTGTCCATGATTCTTTACACAGCTGATGGGAAAGTGATAGAAACAATTTTCTCTTAAAAAGGAAGCTTTGCTATTGCATTGACTTTGACAACCTGACCTGGTAATTTAGAAAAATCATGTAGTAAAATATGTAAAATTAAAATATGAAATTCTGGTTTATAAATATCAGTTGGCCAAGTCTACCCATAGTTCTACATGACAGTGGAATGGAATGAATAATTAGTTCACTAACTTATTTATTTGTTTTGGAAAATTCCAGAACACAGAGTTTATACTTTCACACTTACTATATTCAAACTATATAAAGAAAGTCAGTGTAGTTGTCTCCTTCCTTTTTTTTTTTTTCCTTCTGTTCAATATTCAGCTCTTACCCCATTCCCAAGTGCCATAATTGAAATAATACTGGTTTGGAGACCTAGTACAGATTGGTCATAAATGTCTCATAAAGGCTGTGGGATTCTGTAAAGATATTTCCAAATGGCACGGTAATGCACTGCAGCTGCCGTGGTCACAAACAGGTGCCAGATGGCGTGGGCAAATGGAATGATGCCATAGGCTCTCGAAGAGCACAACTCAAAGGCAATAAATTAAACCCCTACAAACAAGTTCCTGAAGTCCATTAGTGTTATTCATTGTGTCACGGTCAAGGTTGGAAAGAAACCCATTGTGAAATTGAAAAAGAGCTCAACCACATTATACATTTCATGGTAGAGAAATACATAAATGCTTTCCCTGCTGGTATGAGTCAGATACATCAACACATACGAGATGCCAGGGGTCCAAGTTCACAGAGATTTAATCATGGTGCATGATGCAACAATGAAGAAATCGATGACCATTGTACCACACACGTGGAAACAATGCTCCTGTCTTTAAGTATTTCTTTTTCCATGGTACAATGTGAAATGCTGTGGAAACAATGCAGAGGACACAGAGACCCATTCCATAAAGACACGCTTTTATTTTCTCCAAGCAGTCATCCAGCGATGGAGAGGACTATGCCCACACAGCTTAAATGATGAGGAATGCATGTGTGCAACACGCAGCACGTTCCTAACAAGTTAGTTTGTAGCGGCCTTTGGCTGAGCCACGTGATTCATGAACCACTGGAATCAATTCTTGAACTGAATTTATCTTCCTCATCTCTTTGCATTCAGGAGCTCCATCTTATCAGTCCTGGTGGCCGGACATGCAGCCCTCATGGATTTGTGCTGATGCAGAGGCCACCTTGGGCTTGGGCTTCTCCACAGGCCACCTGACCAGGCCAGGCAACGCATTGGGACAGGGCTGGGGCCGGAACAGGAGCCTTGGGGCAGGAGAGAGGATGCTTCAAGGGCCCCAGTGCCTCCTACCTCCTACCTCTGCCACCAGGGTTAGTGATGGGTATATTCTTAAAGGCTGATAAAAAGAGTGTTAATATTATGTTAAGTATGTTAATATTAACAGGATGCGGTTCATTTCAGCTAAGCCATTTCTACATTAAAATTGCACATATTGAATATGTTTGGTAAGTTTCTTTTTTTTCTAGTTTTCTATAATGTTGCTTCACTTCCTCAATTTATGGAAGTGGATCAATGGTTTAAAATTTGCCCACAGAAGCATGAAAATATGTATGCAAATAACAAAATAAATAGAACAACTTATAAATGCAAATTATAAACAAAATTTTTCTGTGAATTTTTACTTACTGAGACAAAAATTCTGTATAATTTTATCACCCCAGTAAAAAATAAGGAAAGGTAAAGGATCACCCCCATAAAAGATGAAGAAAAGTAAAGTTGTAATTAGAAAATATGATAAAATGTTATGTGTTTATATTCTGCTTGTTAATTGGTTATCTACTAAGAAACTATGCCACCTATATTCATAAAACCAGCAAAGACTTCACATAACTTTCAAAGAAAACAAATTGAATTTACTGGTAAAAATATATATACTATAGACTTTTGGAAATAACTTTAAAATAATATTTTCCAATATAAAATTAATTTTCTCTTCTAATGTGGAGACGAGGTTAAAGCTATTATAGCATCTTTTGCATTACAGCAATTCCCACTACTATTAAAGTTTCCTAACCATAACGGTGCTGACAGTCATATACACGGAGGATAGTGCAACATCATCATAGTATGTTATGTAATAAACAAGTACATGTCAGATGTCATGAAGTTACTACTGTACATATATACTAAGGTGTATTTCACATTTCAGGTTATAAGACATATGCGTATGAACCACCTATGTGTCTTGATATATGCATAAATCAGCTATTGTGATTTTTTCCAAACCTGAGAATGTGATGAACAACTCTTGATTATATTAATTACAATGTTATTTATTTTTGGCACACTGTCAGTTAAATTTTGTACATTTCTATTAACTGATTAAAACTGTCATGCATAGATAGTCAAAAAGTGTTAGTTCTTATAAAATTTTCGACTGGCCTATTCTTTTAATAAAGAGTTCCTTTTCATTTTCATATAGGAAACGAAGGCATAGGAGATGTCCTTAAGTGATGCGGTCCCACTCCATGCACTCCGGAAATGAGAGAGCATCATGTCGTTACGTCATGAGACAGCATCAACAGTTAGTTGGCTGAAAGGACTGCTTAATTTGGGATTTGCAGATATAACACTTCAGGGCAAAAGATGGTTATTTAGTGTCAGAAAATTGCAGGTTTCATAAGGTTTTCATTTATTTCAGAGGCTATACTTGCACTAGTAATCACTTATAATTTTATAAGCCGTATCTTGTTTTGAATGAATTTAACCTACCTATAAAAAATTCCCATCTAGAATTTCCACTAATGTTTCTTGACTACAAACATGGCATCTACATTTCTCACTTTATACATTTAAAAATAGCAACTGAAACCCTTCTAAAATTTCTTTCCCCTGCCAAACAGGAAACTCACAATTTATTCCATTTGTGATATGTATAAGTTTCAGTTACCAAGGTTGAGATAAATAGCACCAGCCCCTAACAACAAGGTTCAAATTCCAGCTACAATGATGAAATAACTATGAGAAATTGCACTAAGTGCCCACTTTGCTGTTAGTTCTGCACTACACACATCACCATGCAAGCCACAGATGCACAGCATGACTTGTTACCAGTCACAGTATTTATTGCAGTCTGTCGGTGATTGGTCACCGCACATCTGCTATTAGGTACATGCACAGACAGTAGCACATGCAGTTTTGTTGCCTTCTTGTATCCCAGTGATAAGCCGAGGTGGCATTTCACAAAAATGAATAATCAGTAGAGGGAACTGGTCAATGAAGATGAAAGTGCAGCAATGAAACAGAATGTCAGAATGCTGAATATAAAATTTGAATCAAATGTGAAAAGAGTTGGAGAAGAAACCAATGACTATGTAAATGTTGACACTGCTGCTCTTTCCGAGACACTAAATTTGTAGCCAGGGAAATTTAATGAAGGCAAAGTTATCAATGGAACTGAAAAAAAGTGGTTGTGGCAAAAAGGATGAAGATTCACCAGAGGCAAAAACTTCCCATTAAAGGAAGCCCTGTAGACAGTTCACAACATTGAAAGTGCAAAGGGTAATTGTTGAAAGATATCCCAAATTTGTATTTTATGAAAAGGCAAACATTTTTCAAATTGTGTACACTACTCATCTTTTTAAAAAAGATTTTATTTATTTATTTTTAGAGAACAGGGCGGAGAAGGAGAGGGAGAGAAACATCAATATGTGGTTGCCTCTCATGTGCCCCCAACTGGAGACCTGGCCCTCAACCCAGACATATGTCCTGAGTAGGAATCCAACCAATGACCCTTTGATTCGCAGGCTGGCACTCAACCTGCTGAACCACACCAGCAAGGGCTACACATCCTTTTTTTTTTTTAATATGACACTTGAATTTTCAATGTCACTAGTGATTTAGTATACCAAATAAATATTCATTTGGATGCATGATTTTTTTAAATTTTTCAATAATTAAAGACTAACAAAAAATTAATGTTTGACAAAAATTTTTATTTTGTTATATTTTCTTTTATTATTATTGATTATATTGGAGTGAAATTGGTTAATAAAATTATACAATTCTATAATACATCATCTGTGTATTGTTGTGTGTGTTCACCCCCAAAAGTCAGGTCTCCTGTCCCCATTTACCAATTCTATCTCTCCCCAAACTTTCCCTCTGGAAATCACTACGCTGTTGTCTGTGTCTCTGAGTTTTTATTCATTTTGCTTAACCTCTTTACCTTTTTTACCTAGCCCCACAACACTCTCCTCTCTGACAGCTGTCAGTCTGTTCTCTGTACAAGAGGTATATAGGAGTCTCTTTCTGTTTTGTTCGTCGGTTTATTTATTTTTTTTCATTAAATTCCACACGTAAGTGGAATCATGTGGTATTTGTCTTTCTCTGACTGGCTTATTTCACTTAGCATAATACTCTCCAGGTTCATTCATGCTGTCACAAAAGGTATGATTTCCTTCTTTTTTATGGACAAGTATCCTATTATGTAAATATATCACAGCATTTTTATCCACTAATTTACTGATGGGCCCTTGAGCTGCTTCCAAATCTCACCTATCGTAAATAACACTGCAATAAACATAGGAGGGCATATATTCTTTTGAATTAGTGTTTTATGTTTCTTCGAAGATATTGCCAGAGATGGAAATGCTGAGTTATAAGGCAGCTCCTTTTTTAACTTTTTGAGGAAACTTTATAATGTTTTCCACAGTGGCTGCACCAATCTGCATTCCCACCAACAGTGCACGAGGGGCCCCTTTTGTTTAGATCCGCGGCAATACCTGTTTGTTGGTTTATTGACGATAACCATCCTGACAGGTGTCAGGTGACATCTCATTGTGATTTTAATTTGTATTTCTCTCATGATCAGTGACTTAGAGCATCTTTTCACATCTCTGTTGGCCATCTCTATGTTCTCTAAAAGGAAGCATCTACTTTGCCCATTTTTAATTGATTTTGTTGGTGTTGAGTTGTATAAGTTCTTTACAAATTTTGGATATAACCCCTTGTCAGATGTTTCATTGACAAAATTGACCATAAATATATGGGTTTATTTCTGGGCTCTCCATTCTGTTTCACTGCTCTATATGTCTATTTTTAATGCCAGTACCACACTGTTTTAATTACTATGGTCTTGTAGTATAGTTTGATATCAGGTAGCTTGATTGCTCTTTGTTCTTCTTTCTCAAGATTGCTGTGGCTATTCAAGGCCTTTTGTGGTTCCATATAAGTTTTTGAAATTTTTTTCCTAGTTCTGTGAAGTAGGCTATTGGTATCTTGATAGGAATAGAATTAAATCTATAGAGTGCTTTAGGTGGTATGGATATTTTAACGATGTTAATTATTCCTATCCATCAATATGGTGTATGCTTTCAATCACTTGTGTCTTCTTCTATTTCTTTCTCAGTATCTTATAATTTTTGGAGTATAGGTCTTCTAGATTTTAATTAAATTTATTCCTATGTATTTATTTTTTTGATGCAATTGTAAATGTGATTATTTTCTTACTTTCCCTTTCTGATATTTCATTATTGGTATAGAACTGCAACTAATTTTTGGATATTTATTTTGTATCCTGCTACTTTACAAATTCATTTATCAGCTCCAGCAGTTTTTGGTGGAATCTATAGGGTTCTCTATATACAGTATTATGTCATCTTAAATGACAATTTTACTTCTTTTCCAATTTGAATGCCATTGTTTTTGTCTGATTGCTGTGGTTAGAATTCCCTGTACTATTTTGAGTAAGAGTGGCAAAAGTGGGCATCCTTACCTTTCCCTATTTTAAGGGAAACCTTATAGGTTTTGGCCATTGAGTATGATGTTGGCCTTGGATTTGTCTCATATATGGCTTTTATTACACTGAGGTAACTTCCCTCTATTCCCACTTTACTGAGAGTTTTTATCATAAATTTGTGCTTAATTTTGTCAAATGTTTTTCCTGCATCTATTGATATGATCACATAGTTTTCATCCTTCATTTTGTTCATATGGTGTATCACATTTATTGATTTGCAGATACTGTACCAATCTTGCAACCTAGGAATCAATTCCACTTAATTATGGTGTATGATTTGTTTAATGTATCACTGGATCTGATTTGCTAATATTTTGTTGAGGATTTTAGCATCTATGATCATCAGAGATATTGGCCTATAACTTTCTTTCCTTGTAGTGTACTTATCTCTTTTTGGAATTAGGATAATGTTGGCCCTGTAAGAAAAGTTTGGGAGTCTTCCCTCCTCTTGAATTTTTTGGAATAGTTTAGTAGGATAAATGTTCCTCTTCTTTGAATGTTTGTTAAAATTCACCTGTGAAGACATCTGGTCCAGAATTTTTGTTTGTTGGAAGTTTTTTGACTACTACTTAATTTTCATTAGCAGTAATTGGCCTATTTGGATTTTCTGATTCTTCGTGGTTCCGTTTTAGAAGATTGTATGTTTCTAGGAATGTATCCATTTCTCCCACATTGTCCAATTTGTTGGCATATAGTTGTTTGTAATATTTTCTTACAATCCTTTGCATTTATTTGGTGTCAGTTGTTACTTCTCATTTATTTCTGATTTTATTTATTTGAGTCCTCTCTCTTTTTTTCTTGATGGGTTTTGTTAAAGTTTTTTCAATCTTGCTTATCTTTCAAAAAACTAGCTCTTGGTTTCATTGAACTTTCGTATTATTTGTTTAGACTCTATTTTATTTATTTTTGCTCCAATCTTTATCCCTTTCTTTTATTCATTTTGGGCTTTGTTTGTTGTTCTTTTTATAGTTTCCTTAAGTGTAAAGTTAGATTGTTTATATGAGAGTTTTCTAGTTTCTTGAGGTCGGCCAGTAATGCTCTGCATTTCTATCTTAGGACTACTCTCACCATGACCCTTAGATTTTGGACTGTTGTGTTCTCATTTTCATGTATTTTAAGGCATCTTTTGGTTTCTTCCTTGGCCTCTGTTAAGCAATTCATTGTTTAGTAACATGTTATTTAGCACCCATGTTTTTGTGTATTTTTCAGTTGTTTCCTTATGATCATTTTCTAGTTTCATGGCATTATATTCAGAAAAAATGTTTGATAAAAGAAAAGAAGATGTTTGATATGATTTCAATATTCTTAAATTTATTGAGACTTATTTTGTGCCTTAACATGTGTTGTATCCTAGAAAATGTTCCATGTGCACTTAAAAAGAATGTATATTCTGCTTCTCTGGGGTAAAATGTTCTGAAACTTTCAATTAAATCCATCTTGTCTAATATGTCATTTAAGGCTGCTGTTTCCTTATTGATTTTTTTGACTGGAAGATCTATCCATTGAAGTCAATGGGGTGTTAAAGTTCCCAACTATGACTGCATTTCTGTTGATCTCTCCTTTACGTCCGTCAAGATTTGCTTTACTTATTTAGGTGCTCCTATGTTGTGTGAATCAATATTTATTAGGGTTATATAATACTTTTTAAGATCTACAAAGTGATCCACACTTTGTGGTTGTCTCTACAAGGCCTGGGTGTGTGTAGAGGGACCAAGTTGTGCACTGAGGCCACCAGCACTAAACCTGGGGTCAGGCCAGCAAAAAGCCCAGGGCGTCCCAAGATCTGCCTTTGCCTCCCCCTGCATCCACCTGCCTATTAGGCTCAGTCACTAAAAGAACCTATGGTGGTTCTCAAGTTGCATGAGGTAGGTTCTCAGTGAGTCACCAGGTAGAGGCAAGTCGTTTACCGGATTGATACAGGTTCAAACTCGGTGCCCTTGCTGGGTCTGAGACTGCTCAGCAAATGTCCCAGAGTGTACCGAGTCTAGTAACCCTTTGCCAGGTGCCCACAGAACTTTGAGGTGGGACAGAATCAAGAAGAGGTCCTCAGAGTGTATCGGGCCCAAACAAAGATTAGGCCATATGTTGGGAAAGCTTTGCACTGGCAAGGCATACGCAGTAAAAATGGCCCCAGTGCTACAGCACAGACACAACTCAGTCTGTCCCAGTTTCTACCAAGGGCCTGAGCTCAGCAAGGTGGGGTCACCAGGAATTGAGAGGGTGGAGCTAGTAAATCTTCCATGAGAGGGAGGTGCTAGTCAGGTTTAGGTTAATGTGGGGACTGACCTCTGCCCAGAACCACACAACCCAGTCTGTTTCAGATTCTGTCCAAGACCTCCTGGGGAGCCAGTGCTCAGCAGGGTGGGTCCACCAGAGACCAGGAGGAAGGGGCTAATGCATCTCCCATGAGGGGGAGGTGCTAGTTGGGCTCACATAAATTGGAGAGAATGGTCCCTGCCCCAAAGCCACACAACTCAGTCACTGACATTCCTTTAGTCTGCACAGAGTTCTACACCCCAGACCAGGCAGCAGACTCCTCAGCAGGTCACCAGCTCTGCAGGGTGGGTGACAGGGAATCTATAGGTTGGGGCTATTGAGCTCTCCTAGGCTGATACCCTGAGGATGGGAGTGCTCCACGCAAGAAAGGTGGTATCTTCAGTATGGGAGAGGCACTCAACACAGGGGTTCTGGCTGATGTCCCTTCAGCTCTCTCCCTGGAGCTGCAGACCCCAGTTCCTCCTCACATGACTTTAGTCCTTTCCACCCTCCCTCTGCCACAGCTCAGGGTGTGTCTGCAAACAAGGTTTTCTGTATTGGCCTCTTAAAAAGGTGACTATGTTTCCAGCCAACTTCCATCTCTTCTTGTTGGACAGAATGTCTGCTGGTTCTCACAGCCAGACGTTATGTGGGCACCTCATCCTGGCTCTGGTGCTGTGCGCTGGGAAGCCTGGTGTGGGGTTGAGGCCCCATGCTCTTCAGATATCCGTTCAAATTTTCGATCACTACACTGTGGATGTGGGGCCTGCCTGTTTTCCTCTCCATCCCTGCTGTCTATCTCAATGTGGTTCCTTCTGTAAATCCTTGGTTATAAGACTTCTTTCAGGCTAGTCTTGGGTTGGTTATGCACATTGATTGTTTTATATTTTAGTTGTAATTCCAGTTTGATCCTGAGAGGAGTCGACTGTAACTTCCACCTACTCTACCACCATCTTGGATTCTTCCAACAATTTTAAAACTTAAGAGACAACCGTAAGTTTTCCTAATGTTTATTAAGATTGCTTTGTACAGTTTGAGGTCTCAGGGTAATTTTTCCAGTATCACACTACAGTGCCAATCAGAGACTTGCTGCAATTATGCACACTTAGAATATTTACCTTGTGGCCCCAAATACAGTACATCAGCACATCTTGTTGCCTCGGTCTTCAAATACTTCTAGAATCTCACCACTTTGGACCATTTTTCCTCTTATTAACAGTGGCGATGATTAATCATTATGTCTTGATTTTTATTATAAAACACTTGTAACTAATATTTCTATTAGATTGTTTACAACAGAGCAGCCAGACTGGTTTTGCTAAGGCTGAAAGCTGACTACGTTATTCTCCTATTTGTAACCCTCCTATTGCTCCAATCGACCTCACAGTAACAGTGAAAGTTTAGAAAATGGCCTGCAAGGATGTACCCAAACTGCTCTCTTAGGCTCTTATCTCAAGGATCTCATCCAGTTTCTCCACCAATGACTTCCTCCACATTGCCCTTGTTCTATTTCCTCAGAGGCTGCTAACAGACTGTAGCGTTATAAAATTTTTAATTGTTGGTGCTCCTCCCTGTCTGGAAAGCAGTTAAGTATCCATACATAAGTTCCTTTTGATCTATCATTGCCATCAGTTTTTCACTTAAATGTCATCATTTTTATAAAGTATTCCCTGACCACCTTTTACATTATTGCCTTTCTCCTTACATATAATATTCCTCATCATTGCTTTCTTTTTCTTCAATGTGCTTATCTTTACAATGTGCAAAGAATCTGAATTTTACACACCAAAATCACATAGCATATTATATCGCCTTTTGGTATGTTATATTACACTAGTTTATTTTTCTTTCATGAGAACGAAAGGACCATAGACATAGTTCTCAGTCAAACTTTATTTCTTGAATACATGAATAAAAAGAATGTAAAAATTGATCATTGCAGGTGGTTTCTCACACGATATTGTTTAAACACTCTGATCATTCTGATCTCCTGTGAAGGTGCTCTGACATGTGGCCCGGAAAACGTGACAGTTCGTGTGGGCATCTCCAGCTATGATCAGTGCCATCTGCTGGTTTGTTCACAGCATCCACTACCTACATCTTGCTATTTGTTTATGTAGCCAAAGATTGGATCTAGTTTTTGTTTTTTCTCTTAATACTATTTCACATATTTAGATCACAGTGAGCTTGGTGTTGACTCACTCCCAAGGTTTGTGTGCATGCTTGTGTATTTTTAAATGAAGCATTTATGAAGGATGTAAAATCAAACCTTGAAATATCGTATTCTGTAAAGGAAAGGTGAGCTAACTAGGAATGATTCAAAAACACTTAGGTGGCTCTGTATCAGGTACTAAAGGTGTATTGGGAATTTTGCTAGTATTCTAACATTAGTTCTAAAGCCTCTAAAAACCAAAACAGTGACTTCAGTTTTCTTTAATTCATATAAATATACACACACAGTCACATGCATGCAAATATTTGTGTACATATGTACACATGTAAAATAAGGTAAAAAAGTAATAAAGGTTTTTGAATTATTTGGATGAAGTTTAATTCTGTTTCAGAAGTAACTTGTGCTGACAGTAACTAAAATAATTTGTGGTGATTGTTGATATTTTACTATGAATCAGAATCAAGTGTAGAATGGAGGAGGTAATAATTTACCAAGGTAGTATGGGACAAGAAGCCCAGAGGTAAACATGTCAGGAATAGTGGGAGTTTTCAGAGGGAGCCATAATGGATACCAGTTTCTCTTGACATCTAAGAGGTGTAGAATCAAGGGAACTGTTCTATTACATTCAGGGTATGTGTTAACTTTATCTTTCTGTAGAGAAATTCACCAATGAGATGTGCTTTAAATTTAAGTTGGTCAAGATATAAAAGGAAGGACAAGATTTAGAAATTACCTACATTATTATTTTAAAAAAGAAAGATACTCTTAATAAGATGGAATAATTAAAAAATTCAAATGCAATGATAAGTTCAGGACACCTTTTTGTAATCCAAGAATTTTGATACGTAAGAAAAAAATAGCAAAAAATATTTTACCGAGGCCAAAAAACAAACACGTTTTAAGAAATAGTAATTCAGCCCTGACTGGTGTAGCTCAGTGGATTGAGTGTGTGCTGCAAACCAAAAGGTCGCTGGTTCGATTCCCAGTCAGGGCACAGGTCTGGGTTGCAGGCCATGTCCCCAGTAGGGGTCCCATGAGAGGCAACCACACATTGATGTTTCTCTCCCTCTCTTTCTTCCTCCCTTCCTTCTGTCTAAAAATAAATAAATAAAATCTTAAAAAAAAAAGAAATAGTAAATTCAGATTTTCTGAGAAGTAATACTTCAAGACAAAAGAAAACAAAACATAAAACATTAAAAAAATCTGAACTGTGGAAAGAAATCCTAACTTGACCAGGTACACAAAATTTCCTCACTGTGTCTTCTAAAAGCAAGATGTCACCTGTGGGAAGTCCGGAGTAACTGGAAGGTGTGCTGTCTTCCTGGGATGTACCAAGGCCAAGTTGTGATTAAGAGTCTGAGGCTAAGAGAGGAGGGGTTTGGGGACTGCGTGAAAAAGATGAGAAGATTAGGTGCATATCGTAATTATAAAACAGTCACGAGGATGTAAAATACAGTACAGAAACATAATCAATAATGTTTTAATAACTATGCATGGTGTCAGGTACTGGAATTATCAGAGGGAACACTTTAAAGTATTCGGGGTAGGGAAAAATAGATTTCCAATTTTGAGGTTGTGAAACAAAGTTTATTCTTGTGTTATTATTAATTATTAAAATTATTGTAATTAATGTAAACTTATGTTTGTCCTACCCTATATGATTTTCTAACCAATATAACTGATATTTTTGATACATGATGGGATGAAGAATTCCCACCTCGCTGCCTCATGAAATCTGTAATATAATTTTATTTTAAAAATTTTCTGGTTGCATAACTAAAGACACTTGAGAATTTACATATATATGTGTGCATGTGTGTGTGTGTGTGTGCATTTTTTTTTTTTTTTAACAAGGTAAAGTTACACTGAGACAATTAAAACCTAATTGGCTAGGTGTTGTTTAAAAAGTGGTTTGATTTTTTGCCCTGGCTGGTATGGCTCAGTGGAGTGAGCACAGGCCTGTGAACCAAAAGGCCGCAGGTTCCACTTCTAGTCAGGGCACACACCTGGGTTGTGGGCCAGGTTCCCAATAGGGGGTGCATGAGAAGCAATCACACATTGGTGTTTCTCTCCCTCTCTTTCGCCTTTCCTTCCCCTCTCTCTAAAAATACATAAATATTTTTTAAAGCAGTTTGATTTTTATAAAAACAAAATTAGATTCTAAGAGATATGCAGGGGAAAAGATTGCAAATATGACTGGTATTTGCCCATGTGCATCTGAGGGTGTAGGTCAATGGTAACAATAATTCCCCCTTTCTCTACTGTGCAATCAATAGATAACTTTCTCAGAAAACTTTCAGCTAATTATTTCAGGGATATCTAGAAAATGTCTCATAAATACTGGCTATTTAGCTATAATGTGATACCTATTATTTTCCTTCTATCTCTTTGTTTTGATATCTAATCCAGAAGCCTTAAATGCATACAAAGACAGATTATTGTACCACGTTTATGCAATTGTCTATGGTTGGTTTCCTACCCAAAAGTTCACTCTATTGACCTTCAGCAACAATATCACTCTGTGAGAAGGTTTGAATTCTGCCAACTAATACCACTTGTATAGCTCATCAGTTGACATCGTCACTTGGGTCATACAGTAGTCCCTCCATATTCACAGGATGTATGTTCCAAGATCCCCAGTGGATGCCTGAAACCATAGATAGTACCAATCTTTATATATTTTTTATTATACATACATAACTATGATGAAGTTTAATTAATCAAGTAGGCATAGTAAGAGATTATCAACAATAAATAATAATTAAATAAAACAATTTTAATGATGCACTGTAATAAAAATTCTGTGAATGAGGTCTTTATATCAAAATATCTTAGTGTACTGTATCACCTCTTTTCCTTGTGGTGATGTGAGATGATGAAGTATCTACGTGGTAAAATGGAGTGAGGTGAGTGACGTGAGCACAGTGATGTAACACTAGGCTACCACTGACCTCCTGAGGTTGAGTCAGAGGAGAATTCACTGCTTCGGAATATTCTGGATCATTGATTCACGATGATGCTGATGGTTGACTGTCAGGAGCAGATAATGTTTTTGGTTAGGAATCCTCCATATTTGAAGGCTTTTTTTTTTTTTTTCTGAAAACTTACAAAAGAACATTGCAATTGGAAGTTGTTGTCTCTTTCTCTTTCTTTTTAACTCAGAAAAATATTGCTCCAAAGGTTGTGATGCAAACTTCAGTGATCATACAGGTGACTTTTAGTGCTGTGTTCCATCTAAAGATTGTATTTTTATATTTCTAGAGTAAACCTATTTCTCAGTCTGTACAACCATCCTGTACATGCAATAAATGGCTTGGTGTTACTCATTTCCGGGAGGGAGGGTTGCAGAGGATCCCTCGCTGGAGTCTTCACATACTTTCTGACACAATGCGATGCTGTCAGTTAGAAAATGTTTTATTTCTATGTCTTTCACCCACAAATTGAATCCCTTTTCCATTTTAACTAAGTAGTTACTACACACTGTGTCCATAATTTGTATAGTTTTAGACAGCAAAACTAACATAAATTTATTTATTTTTCTTCACAATTTTAAAGATAGAAGTTTGGATCTTACTGTAGATATTAGCAACCCTAACATATTTTTTTTTGTTGTTCCTTTTAAGTAGAAAACTTTCCTTTTTTCTTAAAAGAAGAACTTCATGGCTTCTCTATGACATATTTAAATTGCCAGTATCACTACTCTTGCACTTTGGGGCCATTATTAAATAAAATAAGGGTTACTTGAGCACAAGAAAAATGTACTATAGGAGTTGGTCTGATAACCAACAGAGTCACCAAGAGACCAGAAGATGGGTAATACATGGTATGAGTACATTGGGTGAAGGGATGATTCAGGTACCAGGTGGGACTGGGCAACAAAACTTAGATTTTGTCATGCTACTCAGAACAGAGAGCAAATTAAAACTTACAAATTGTTTATTTATTTTTTAAGAGTTTTTTTTTTTTTAATTTATTTATTTTCAGAGAGAGGAGAAGGGAGGGAGAAACAGCAATGTATGGTTGCCTCTCACGTGGCCCTCACTGGGGACCTGGCCCGCAACCCAGGCATGTGCCCCAACTGGGAATTGAACCGGGACCCTCTGGTTCCCAGCCCGCGCTCAATCCACTGAGCTACACCAGCCGGGCACAAATTGTTTATTTATGGAATTTTCCATTTAATATTTTCAGACTGCCATTGGTGATGTGTAAGTCAAACTGTGGAAAGAGAAAATATAGATCAGAGGAAACTAATGCACTATTTTCTCCATATAAGTCCAGATGACTCTTAAGGATAATTTAGAATCTTACCGAATTGTTGGCAAACCAGTTTAAAAAAAAATTGTAAATCCCTTTCTTTAGTACTCAAATAAGAGGTGACAGTGGCTAAGTGTGAGGTGAGTCTGACTCACATCATCACGTACTCAAAATAGGCCCTACCTGTCATATCTCGAACATTGCTATTGCACTCATATTCCTCGCTTTTCGCTCTCTTCCCTTCATATAATGCTTTCCAAGAGGCAGCTCTAGTTATGAAACAAATATTTTCCAGACAAACACACACAACTAGTCCTTTAGATGCCCATACATGTTGGAATCCTAGGAAAATCTCTGGCTAAGCTCAGACTTGAAATCTACATTAAAAGTTGCATTATTTAGTTTTGATCTCTCAAAAATTGTATCAGGCAATGTTAAACAAGACTTTGTTCAAGAATATTACAAAAGGGGAGAGAGATTTACCTTCGCTAAAACAAAACAGAAAAAAACAGGAGGGTTTTTATGCTTTGGTGTGTGCTCATGTAAAAGTAGTGGATGGCATTAGAGGGAAGTTTGGTCAATAGGATTAGGTCTTTTCTGTTTTCTAATTTTTCTCTTTGAAGTTCAGTTTCTACATTCCCACAGGGACTGAAAGATAGAAGAACTACAGTTTTTTGATAATTACATTTTAAACACATGGCTCCTAGGTCCCTGAGACTTTCTTGAGTTGTGAAAATCAATGATATTCTGGGAGGATATTTATATCTCAAAAGGGCAGAAAAATAATTTATAGTCACAAGTTTCTAGACCAAATGCCCTAAGCAAAGGACTGACACATGGACAGAAATAAACCTGTCTAAAGTTTAGTCATGCTGAGAGGAAAATTAAAGCTTTCTCAGTCATAGGTAGGATCCTGAATCTCCAAATTTCATCAAGTCATAGCAACCTAAGAAAGATCTGAAGACATATTCAAAATAATAATAATGATGATGATAATGACAGAAAAGCTGCTTTAATGGTTTATTTCTATGTATCAAGCACTGTGGCAAGATCTTTATATAAATTATTTAAAATAAAGCATTGGGGCAGTGACTATGTTAGTTTTTATTTTCCAATAAAGATACTGAGTTTTAATAACTTACCTAAGTTTATACTAATAATAGGTGGTAAAGCTAAAATTCAAACCCAGTTATTTTTCTATGAGAAGTTAAAAAAAATGTTATGTTAGTCGTACATAGCTAGTCCCGAAAAATAAAGCTAAATCAAATGAAGTTGCAAGGATTCAAGAATTCTCAATTAAAGTTTACTTATTCTAAGCCACTTGTGTCCTAACTTCACAATTTTTGTCATATCAACTTTGAAGTTTCTAGTATGTTATTAACTTCAGTTTGTTAGTGTTTTATGAGGGAGAAACTGACAAAGACACAATCGTAGCTGGGGATCTAATTACTTTATTTACAGTTATAGATGGAGCAAACAAACAGAAAAGTAGTAAAGAAATATTGGCCTTAAATGATACAAATCAAATGGACATAACTGACATTTAGAGAACCTTATACTCCAAAGCATCAGATTATAATTCTCCAGTGTACACAGAATATGTGGTCTGTCTGGAAACAGTCCAGCCATCATTAAAATAGCAAGAATGGTTTGCACAATGTAACCTGGCAGCTAAGGAGTATAGACTGGAATGCTCATGCGTGAACAGTGAGAACTTCACTGTACTAGTCACAGTGGTAGGGGGTGTACTAGAGGGCAGTAGATGCCATTGAGTGAGAATGTATACTGTGCAGCCATCGCATTCAGAATGACTGAGTGAGTAGAGCAACAAATCCACACCAAATTTTGCATTAAGCTTGAACATTCCTCTATGGAAAATATTTGGATAATTCAGAAGGCTGCAGCTATGGGTAACTGGTGATTGGCAGCTTCATCTAGATGATGTGCTCTCTCATGTGTCATGTCTCGCGCAGAATTTTTTTGTGAAACATCAAATCTCCCAGGTGACTCAGCTCCCCTACAGCCCAGATTTGGCAACCTGTGGCTTCTGGCTTCTCCTAAAACTAAAATCACATTTGAAAAGGAAGAGATTTCAAACCTTTGATGAGATTCAGGAAAATATGACACAGAAGCTTATGGTGATTGGGAGAACTATAGGAGGTCCCAAGGTGCCTACTTTGAAGAGGACTGAGGTGCTGTTGTCTTATATACCACGTTTCTTGTATCTTGTATCTTCTTAAAAAAATAAATCCCTATTTTTCATATTACATGGTTGGATACATTCTGGACAGACCTCATATTCTCCAGAATAGAGCATGTGTCGGGTCATGACCTTAGCCTAAACTAATTTAAAGTCATGCCAAGAATATCTCTGATTTCAATGTTCTAATATTAGATCGTTGCAAAAAGAAAGTAAAGAAATCCAAAAACATGTGGAGGTTAAACGGCATACAACTAAAATATGACTGCATCTAAGAAGAAATAAAAAGTGTGATCAAAAGACACATACAGACAAATGAGAATGACAATACAACAAAACAAGTCATCTGGAAATAAGTCATCATGCAGTGAAATAAGTAATAAAAGGGAAAAATATTCTATTACAGACCTATCTTAAGACACAAGAAAAATTCCAAGTAAAAAACCTAACATTACATGCTCTTCAAGAAAATAGAAGAGAAACTCAGAAGAAGAAAAGCAATTTTTAAAAATTAGAGCAGAATTGAATGAACTAGAGAACAAAATGACTATAGAAAAAATTAATACACCGAAAGCTGGTTCTTGGAAAAGATTAATAAAATTGGCAAGCCCTTGGCTAGACTCACACACACACACACACACACACACACACAAAAGAGAGAAAAAAATCACATAAACAAAATCAGAAATGAAAAATGTGAAGTTACTATAGACATCTTAGCAATTCAAAGGGTCATACTACTTACTATGAAAGATTATATGACACCAAATTCAATACCTTAGAGAAAATGCATAAGTATTGAAAAATATAAAACCATCTTAGACTGAATCATAAAGAATTAAGAAATCTAAATAGATTGATCAATAGTGAGGAAATTGAAATAATCATCAAAAAACTCAAAATTAAAAGACCAGGATCACATGGCTTAGCTAGTGAATTCTACTAAACATTAAAAGGTATTTGATATTTATCCTTTTCAAATTCTTCCTAAAAATTGAAGATGAGTGAGTACTTCTAACACATTTTATGAGGCCAACAAAACCCAGATATCAAAACCAGGCAATGATAACACAAAAAGAAAATTACAGGCTGATATCTGTGATGAATACACATGTGAAAATTGTAAACAAGATACTAGCAAATCAAATATAGCAATAGATTAAAAATAATACATCACAATCAATGGGGTTCATTACATGGGCACAAAAATGGGTCAACATATACAGATTGATTAATGATTATAATATCATTAACAAAAGAAAGAATAAAAATCACATATCTTATCAATAGATGCAGAAAAAAAACATTTTATAAGATAAAAACACCCATTTATGATTAAACCACTTTATAAAATAGGTATAGAAGTAAAAGTCCCGCAACATAGTAAAGGTCATGTATAGGACACTCACATCTAGTATCATACTCAATGGTGAAAAACTGAAAGTTTTTTCTCTAAATTGAGGAACAAGACAAGGATGGCCGCTCTTACCACTCTTATTCAACACAGTTTTGGAAGTCCTAGCAAGAATAATTAGGCAATGGAAAGTAAAAAGAAAAACGAAAGCATTCAAATTGGAAAGGAAAAAGTGCAAGTGTCACTTTTTCGGATGACATGATTCAATACATTAAAAACCCTAAATATTTTAGCAATAAACTATTAGAAAGAATAAAGGAATACAATATAGTTGCAGAGTCTAATACTAATGTATCAAAATCTACTGCATTCCTATATACTAACAATGAAGTTCCAAAAAAAAAAAAAAAAAAAAAAAAAAAAAAAAAAAAAAAACCCCTTTTATAAAAAAAAAAAAAAAAAAAAAAAAAAAAAAAAAAAAAAAAAAAAAAAAAAAAAAAAAAAAAAAAAAAAAAAAAAAAAAAAAAAAAAAAAAAAAAAAAAAAAAAAAAAAAAAAAAAAAAAAAAAAAACAATCCCCTTTTCTATAGCAACAAAAAGAATAAAATACCTGGGAATAAACTTAAAGGATGTGAAGGACCTATATACTGAAAATTAAGAGAGATTGATAAAGACACAGTAAAATTGAGAGATATCATGTGTTCATGAATTGAATCAACATAGTTAAAATGGCTATATTATCCAAAGCAATATACAGATTTAATGCAATCCCCATCAAAGTCTCAATATTATTTTTTAAAGAAACAGAACAAAAAAATCATCAGATTTATATGAAGTACAAGGACTCTAATAGTAAAAGCAATCTTGTGAAAAAGAGCAAAGCTAAAGGTATCACACAACCTGACTTCAAATTATATTACAGAACTATGATAATCAAAACAGCTGCTATTGGCAGAAAAACAGACACAGAGAGCCATGGAATAGATTTGAGAGCCTGGAAGTAAAACCACGAGTATATGTAAGGTCAAATAAGTTGTAACGAACTAGCCAGCAGCACACAATCACAATGGAGGAAAGAAAGCCTCTTCAATAAACGGTGCTGGGAAAATTGGGAAGCAACATTCAAAATAAGGGAACTAGATTACAGTTGGTGTCTATGTACAAAAGTTAATTCAAAGTGAATCAAAGACTAAACATAACTTCTGAAACAATAAATTACACTGAGGAAAATGCAGGTATGAAACTTATAGACATTGGTCATATAGAAAAATTTATGAAATAGACCCCAACAGCAGGGCAAGTAAAGGCAAAAATAAATGAATGGTATTATATAAAATACAAAGCTTCTACATAGCAAAGGAAAGTGACAAAAAACTAAAAAAGCAAACAAACAAGTGGGAGAAGATATCTGTAAACAACAACTCTGACAAGGGTTTAATATCTAAAATATATAAAGAACTGATGCAACTCATTACCGAACGACCCAATTAAAAAATGGGCAGAGGACATGAACAGCAGCTTCTCACAAGAAAACATAGAAATGGCTAACAAATATATGAAAAGATGCTCAAATTCACTATCTATTGGGGAATGTAAATCAAAACTACATTGATGTGCCATCTGACACCTATTAGAATGTTTATTATCAATAAGACAGGTAATAACAAATGTTGGGAGGTTGTGGTAAAAAAGAAACCTTCATTCACTGCTGGTGAAAATATAACCTGGTACAGCTGCTGGAGAAAACAGCATGGCAGTTCCTCACTAAATCATGAGTAAAGTTACCATATAACCCAGCAATCCCCCTACTGGGTACCTATCTGCAAAAATTGTGAACACCAAAATATTTGCAAAGATAATGCACCTTTATGTTCACTACAGCGTTAGTCACGGTGGCCAAGACGTGGAAACAACCAAAGCGTCCTTCCATAGATGATTGGATAAAGATACGTAGTATATATGAGGGATATGATGGGATACCACTCAGCCATAAGAAATGATGAAATACTGCCATTTGTGACAACATGGATAGACCTTGAGAACATTGTGCTAAGCAAAATAAGTCAGATGGAAAAAGTAAAAAAAAAAAAAACTTCATTTCACTTGTATGTGGGATATATATAAAACTGAAACTCACAGACGCAGACAATAGTTTGGTGGTTACCAGAGGGGAGAGGATGAAGGGTGTATGAAAAGGTAAAGGAGGCCAAATATATGGTGAGAAAAGATGATTTGTCTTTGCTTGTGAGGCCCACAATTTAATATTGATAATGTACCAAAGAAATGACTTAAACCCTTTGATATCTTATTAACCAATGTTACCCCAATAAATGCAATTAAAAAATAATTTCAGATTAAGTAGAAAAAATAAAATAAAGAGTTTTATTATAAAAAATAAAAGCATTTCACTACATTCTGTTTGACAAAATTGGAGACTTTTATCTAATTTGTTTCCTGTTTATGCTATTAATATCTTTTGCACATGAATAAGCATGTAAGTATATGAGGTCTTTCCAAGAAATATCCATCCAAGTAATATAAAAAATAGAGAAGTTTATTGAAGGAGATATAAGATAAAAGACCATTGCACATAGGACAATGACACCTCAGTCCCATTCAAAGTAGGCACCTTGGAACCTCACACAGTTCTCCCAATTTTCATCAGCTGTCCCATCGTATTTTCCTGACTCTCACTGATGGTCTGAAATCTCTTCCCTTTCAAAGGTGATTTTAGTTTTGGGAGAAGCCAGAAGTTGCAGGGAGCCAAATATGGACTTTAGGGAGCTGAGTCACCTGAATGATTTGACATTTCACCCAAAATCTCTGCATAAGACATGATGCACTAGTTAGTGCATTGTCATGATGAAGTGCCAATCATCAATTGCCCAAATCTGAGGCCATTTTCATTGCATTGCATCTCTCAATTGACAGAGAACATTGAGGTAGTACTCCTTGTTAATTATTTGGCCTGGAGGACATACTCACAAGGGACAACACCTTCCCAAACAAAAAACACAGTTATCATGGTCTTGATCTTGCTGCGACTTTGCCGCATCTTCTTAGGGTGTGGAGAATCAGGTGACTTCCATTGGGACGACTGGGCTTTCATTTTCAGATCATAGCCACAGACCCATGATTCATCTTTGTTTATGACCTTCTTGAGGAAATCTGGTTCATTGCTGGTGGTGTGAATCAAGCCATTGGCAAGGGTAGCATGATGTTCCTTCTGCTCTGGTAGCAGAAGCCATGAAACGGATTTTGCCATGGCAGTTTTCACAGCAAGATTCTACATGAAAATCTCAGACACAGTAGTTTTTGGAGTCCCCAGATCAGCTTCTAGTTCTTGCACTGTCAGTTGCCAAACTTTGTTGATTGCTGCCCGTACATGCTCAACATTCTCAGGTGTTCTGTTTGTTGCAGACCTTCCAAAACATGGATCACTTTCAATAGGTTGTCTACCATCTTTTAAGTGTCTGTGCCACACTTTTACTTGCACTGCACTCATTGCATCATCTCAAATGCCTTTTGAATCATCTGAACAGTTTCCATGGAGTTCAGTTCAGGCTTAATGAAAGATTTGATGCTGATTCATTGCTCTACTTCCTCAGTCATTTTGAATGTGACAGCCACACAGGATACATGCTCACTCAATTGTATCTACCACCCCACTGACTAGTACAGTGAAGTTGTAATTGTTCATGCATGTACACTCCAGTCCACTCTCCTTGGTTGCCAGGTTACATCAATGTTACACAAACTGTTCTTGTTATATTAACAATGGCTGGACTTCTGGACAGACCTCATATATTGAATGGAAGATGAAATCAATGAATGACTAGCTGGTGGAAAATGTATGAGACTTGATGAAATAGTTGTCTAGAGTATGTCTATAGGAATGAAGGGGGATAAAAGACTTTTTTGTCAGTTTTCCCACACTCACATACTAATTCTAATAATCTAGATTTTAATAATTTGATACTGAGAAAATTTGAAAATACAAGGAAAAGTGAGGATGATAAAAAGTGTATTCTATAGGCACTAACAGTAAGAATTTTACTGGGCCATTAGCTAAATGTAGATGTGATTTAGTATCAAAATATTTCTGCAATTTTAGGATGTATAATGAAACAGTAATATTGAAAATAAAACAAAATAAATGCAGATTTGAGGGAGGGAGTGGGAGGCATTATATACCTACCTTTAAATGTTTAAACATATGTCATAAAAGCAACTACATTTATGCGATGCATCTAAAATATCAGGAACAAGATTAAATATGTAAACTGAAGGATATCTGATATCTACTACCAAAGACTTCAAAAAATGCATCATTGTCTACAATAGAAATAATTGCCTTGAGCCCTGGGAAGGCAGCTCAGTTGGTTGAAGTGTCATCCCGTACACTAAAAGGTCATGTGTTCAATCCCTGGTCAGGGCACATACCCAGACTATGGGTTCTATCCCTGGTCAGGGCACATATGGGAGGCAGCTAATGGATGTTTCTCTCTTACATAGATTTTCTCTCTCTCTTTCTCCCTCTCTCTCTCTAAAATCAATAAACATTTTGATTAAGGTGAGGATTAGAAGAAAAGAAAGAATTGTCTTGAGAGCCAGAAACTTCTCCATTATTAAAAGTATTCATGAGAGATTTTGACTATAAGACCATAGGATAAGATGAAGGATAGAATAGAGAGTAATATAATATTCACTTTTAGATTTATAGTTTGTTGATTCTGTACTGTCTCATTTCAGTATCTAAGAACAATTGATGTATTTTATTCTCTCTCAGAAGATAACAACCAGTCAACATTGAACAATTCTAATATACTGCAACCAGGATAATATTGGACTTAGGAATGAGGGAAAAAAATAAATTGTTGTGGGTACTAGAAATATTTAATTGAATTAGAAGGATTTAGAGTATGATATCCATTACAATAAGAAAAAAAACACTAAAGAAGTAAAAATAAAAGGGACTTAATTTTTTTTTTTAATTTAGCTTTAAAAAGGAAGTTCTATAATTAATTTTGTTTAGGTTTATTTTTGAAAGAATGAGATTACATGTGAAATATCAAATTTACTCATCCTTGGAAAATTTTAAGAAAAGAATGAGCAGGATTTTGTAACACAGTTCTGCAATTTGGTAGAATATTGACTTGAAAAACATATGCATGCTCTAGTATTAGAAATCAAATTTTATGTTCTTTTATATTATACAAATTGATATGTTCCAGACATTCTTTATACCAGATAAGAGACTTCCCATGTGTAAATGATTTTCGAAACACCATCTGCCTTGAGATGCTATTACTGTGTATCCAATGATATATTGACATGGATATCAGTATGCCACCTGGCTTATATAGTGTTTAAATGAACTCTTTGGTACTTTTTTATAAGAAAAACACAGTGGTCTAGTTGTGTTAGACAGCCACAATCCATTATATTATTAAATGTGATATGGTTCTTATACCTCCTGCTTTTATTCAACAGAAAAAGCACAACAAATATCATTCTTGTTAGTTCACTAGATCAATAAAGTGGAAAGACTACTTGTAGAATCAAGTAACACTACCCTATAATGTTTCTCCTTTCAATGTTTTAAGTCATGCAAGAGACTGAGTGAAGTGAACCTAATACTCTTTTTGAGTTTATATAGTCTGATAAATTAATGATTATTATTTAATGCCCCACTATTAAGTTTAATAATTATAACTTATTAGAATATTTATTTTTCATATAATAAAAACAAATTAAAAAATTAAAAATAGTTTAAATTTGTAATATAGGTAGGATTGTAGTGATATACTTTATAATATATTTTAAAAATAAATCATATGGCAATGCTCTTAGAGAATTAATATGCACACACATGCAATCTTTTCTTGAGGTAACATAGTCATATGTCTTTTTATAATGACAGAAAAAGTATAAACATATTGTGAATGTGAAGACACTGTGTCTTGAAATGTTATATTTTAATGAAAGTATCTCTGTCACATCTTAAATTTATGCTTTTGACACTTTGTCACTATAGAGCAGATATGCAAATATAAAAAAAATAAGAAAAATTTAATGCAGAGTATTAACAATGACAAAGTTGTCCTTTTGAGACTGTTTGAAAGTCAAAATCGCCATATTAACTGTGAATTTTATCCTTAACAATTTTGCATAGGAATGGAGTAGTCACAATTATTATTCCTAGCTTTTATTAAGGAGTTATTTTGTGACACTCCCTGTAGACAGCAGTTTACATATATTATCAAATTTTAGGAGTACATTTAGAAATAAATTATTTTCTTTATCCTTTACCTCTTTCCCTGTCCCTTCTTTACTGATGTAAAGAATATCAAGGTTAAATCAAGTAAACAGAATTATTTTGCTAGTAGACAGTAATATTGATTGCAAGTAATTTTAGCACAAAGTGGAAGGGGTTTATACATAGGACGATGGCAATTAAAATGAGCAAGATGGGGAGAGGTAGGTCAGATAATCGGGTGCTTATATACCATGGTACATTGTGCGACGTCATTCTGTAGATAATCAAGAACTATTTCAGTACTGAAAAATGGAGTTGCAGGATTATATTTTAATGAGCATGACAGGCCAAATCCTGTAATATTACAAAGTGATAAGTGCTATGAAGAAAATAAAGCAGATAATAGGACAGAGAATGGCAAATGGTGATGACATTAAGGGACTTAATTTGGATATCGTAGTCAAGATCCTTTATGCAAGAATCCTTTATGCAAGTGATATTTGGGCTGAGGCCTTAATAATAAGAGACATTAAAGGTAGACCTGAATGCTGAGAATGAATGTTAACAGCAAATCCTGTGGCATGATGTTCTAAGTAGAGGTGACAAGAAGATCAGATATCCTGAGACCTGAGACTGAGAATAGTCTGCTGTATGTTTTAAGGACAAGCAGATGTCCAGTGTACATGAAACATAATGAAAGAAAAGGAATGTGGTAGAAGATGTCTGAGATGAAGGACCGTATCATGCATGTGTGCTTGTAGAAACCATGGTAAGTGGTCTGAATTCTATTCTAACAGCCATGAGAATGGAAAACCCTTGAAATAATAATTTCCCGATTGATTGCCTACTGTGAGCCATTATGTGCATGGCAGACCTATCATTCAGAGAAAGTTACACAGGAAAAATAACAGATGTGAACCTGAGCAGGCGTGTAACAGATAAAATGCTTTCAGCATTGAATGTATTGAGATTTAAGTGCCATTGGGGTGATTAACTGGAGACTTCCAAAAAAAAAAAAAAAATCACATACTCTGTAGGTCTGTAACACCAGGAATGAAGGTTGAAATCTTGGAAATAAATACGCTTAAACCAATGAACAAATAAAAAAGAATGAGGCATAAAGATGAAACTCTTAGGGATAGAATTTTAATGGGTTTCAAGAGAAATGGAGAGTTTATAGTCAGAGAGATTGGAAGAGGAACTGGAATGTTCAGAGCAAAGGAATACAAAGGAGAATAAATTTCAAGAGAACATAAAAGACATCAAAACTAAAGACATTTCAAATCAGATAAGATCTAATTTTTTTTTTTTTGCCTTTTTAGTAATAGAGAGTTGGAAACACAGTGAACTTTGGTATCTTAGGATGGTTCCAGGCATTAATAGTGTTAATAAGACACCACCTATTTAGAAAACATCCAGAACATTTCAAAGCTTATAGGAAAATCCAGAGAATTTCTGACCCTGTTTTGTTTAGAGCAGAGAGCATGGGATGGGGCTGTGAGGGCTGCCATCTGCCCTGGAAATGAGAGCCTGCTCATGCGTGATGTGATGCTGCCGAAATTATGGAAACTGCAAAGATGGCAGTTTATGCTTTAAATGTACTTAATCAATCACTCTTCTATTTGTGCTTGCTGGCCTAAACTATTAATCTAATCATTCCTCTTAGCTTCCCTTCAACTCTTTTTCTCTTATTTCTATAATTTTCTAGCTTCAACTTCTGTTGTCAATATAAATACCTGCTACAGATTACATTGTGTCCCCTCAAAATTCACATGGTGAGATCCTAACACTCAATCTCTCAGACCGTGGCTGTATTTGGAGAGAGAGCCTTTAAAGGGGTGAGTAACTGAAATTGTCTAGAGGCCATTATGCTAGGTCCTTCTCAAATCCAACGGCTATATGAGGAAAGGAAATTCAGACAGACACCAAAAATATACAAGAATGAAGGAAAGACTATGTGAAGGAGCAGCAAGAGTGTGTCCATTTGCAAGCCAAGGAGACAGGTCTCAGAAGACGTTAACTATGTTGGCAACTTCACCTTGGACTTCCAGCCTCCAGACTGTGAGAAATAAATGCCAGCTGTTTAAGGGACCCAGTCTACGGTCTTTGGTTATGGGAATTCTAGCAAATAACACAGCATCCCTCAGACCAACATCTTGGGTCTCAGCCTGTATTTTTCCCCACTTGCCTTTCTTCCTCTTTTGGATTTTCTATTCTGCAATTTTTCTTAATCCTGATAGCCCTAAATAGTACACTGATGTTTTCAACAATGTAGATGTCAAGATTCCTATGGCATCCTATAGCAATCACTGATAAACATTTTAGACATTTATTAGTAATATAAGATGAAAATAATAATGCCAGGATGGTAAAACCTGCTTGTGTTTGTAACAAGATGTAGTGATATAGTGATTATGGTGCCTAACTGAAGGAGCATCAAAAAAAAAAAAAAAGGCCTGGAAAGAAGCCAAATCCAATGAAGGAAATTAAACACAGATGAATGTAAAGCATTGAATTAAATCTAAAATCTAAATTTGTGAATATAAAGTGGAGATAACAGGGCTAACAATACAACAAGAAATGTCCCTGCCCCCTGCCCAAATCTTAGCTATTTTCATTTACTGTTACTAAAATATTTATAAGCACTGTCAAGTCTGTAAAAAATGCTGGTGTAAACTTAGATGCGAGGGAATCAAGTGTCTCTATTTTTCTAGGCTGTTCATACTGTACTTAAAATTAATTCTAACTGGCAGAATTAAAAGAGATGTTAACCAAACTGATTAGGTCAGAAGACAGGAGCCGGAACGCAGTCTAGACACAGTACCATCGACTACGAGGAGAGACCCGGGGGGATGTTGTACTTCACATAACATCTCAAAAACATTTAGAGAATCCTCATAATAGATATCTCAAAATATTTAAGGCTTATGTTAATTTTTTCCCAAAGTGTTCACAAAACAAACACTCAGACCAATGGAAAAAAAAATTATTGTCACAGAATGGCATATTTAAGAATTTACTATACAATAAATTTGTTTAAATAATAAATTGGTCTAAAGAAGAAAAAGAAAAATAATTATGTAAGAAAATAATGAATTGATCTAATAAGTTAAGTTCTGTCATTGACAGGACTCAAATTTTCCTGAGCAAATATTGCTGCTAATATTGTAAGGGATAGTAAAGCATCTACTGGAGATTTTGGAGATCGGCTCCATGATATTTGGGTGATTTAATAGAATTGCTTAATAAACCACACACCACAGTAAGGGCAAGACTCTGCAACTTGGCCTTACTTCAACACAAAGGCTTGCTTTCATATGCATTGCATACCGGCCTTCTAAATATTATTATTTCACACCTTCTTTCCTCAAACTTCATTCACTAATATACCTGATAGGATTCAGGTAATAAAACAGAACCTATCACTCTAGATATTTCAAGTAGTAAAGGGGCATTGTATAGGAACTTAGATTGTAAATTTATTGGAAGGACTAAAATACTCTAAGAGAGAATAGTATCCAGAAGTCAATAACTTCATAAAAACGCTACCACCCTCGAAGAAGCAGATGCTTGTCTGATGCAGTTTTCATAGAAACTTATGCTTTGTCTCTTCAAAAGTCACGCTGTTTGATGATCTTCTCACCAGTACTGGGGACTTCCCATTGGCAACACATTTCAAAACTGTGATGGCCAGAAAGCCTGCAAATGTAATTTCTGGGGTGATAGCATCTGTCACATAGGAGAGATCATTACAGAGGGCAGAAAGTGTGCTGAAATGCCCAAAAAAAAAGCCCCCCAAAACAAACCTCAGCTGATGATGCAATCCCTTTTATTACAATAAAAACTAAAGTAAGCAGACAGGAGCTAGCGCATATGGCTGTCCCAAATATATCAACCTATGAACATTTTTATTCACATCTTCACTTTCTTTCCTTTTACAATGTAACAACCACATTAGCTTAAGCCAGCTCCTCCTCTGCTGCTATAGCCACCAGCCTCCTTCTTCCTTTGAAGCATATTTCTCCCTCAGTTATCCTCATTATCCCCAATATTTAAATGCCTCTCCATTGCATTATTATTACTTTAGAGTTTCTCGTGTTAACATTATCTTTTTGTTATTGGAGGTAAAGGGGGACCTATCTGGAATTAGGTTCTTGCGATGTCATGGAAAAAGCACTCAAGGACACTTGTGAATGAGGATTTGAGCAGTAGTGACATAATTTATTAGTGCACAAATGTGTGGCCCAGGAGAAAAAAAGGGGTGTTCAAGGCACAGATGCCCTTTAAGAGGCTGCTGCACTTTGTAAGGTGCTTCTCTGGCAGGTCCAGCTTCAGAAGCTCATCGACATTGTCCGTCGGCCCCCAAATACACCATGCTTGACACCTCATCCATGACCAGGTGGTTCAGCCCGGTCTTACTCATTGGAGAAGAAGTCTGGCTTCCAGGGCCACAGGCCCACACCCTTGCCCATCAGGCCTAATCTCTTTGCTGTCTTTTCCTGGGCCTGGGTTGGCGTCCTCCCCTTATACAATCTCTTTCCTGGATTTTCCAGCGTCTTGTGCCCTTCTCCAGTCTGATTCTTTTCCCCAGACTTTCTGAGACTAGATCCCTCCCTTTTGTGGTCACTATTTTGTCTCCTACTGAGCATGCCTCATAGTTCTGCTTCATCATTTGGCTTCTACTGTGCATGCACTCAGCAAAAGGAATCACCCTTCATGTTTTCTCCCTCCCCCGGAGTTAATCCAGCAGAATGAAGCAGGTTGCTTACTGGGGTGACTGAAATGATCTTTTCTGCTAACTCGGATGCCTGGAGTGACTGTAAAACTGTCCTTTCCTAGTTAATGAGGCTTAATCAGATCTCTGGCTCCCTTTTCTCCCTCCCCTTTGGTTACTAACTAACAACCTACTGTAACATTCCCCTTCAAAAACTTTAGGCCCTTGCAATTTTACAAGGGTAAATGGGCAGAGCTCTCATTTACTGTAGCTTCTTCAGTTGTCATGAGACTTAGCCCCACCTGTCCCCGGGCTCAGAGATTCTTCCTATCCTCCAAAGGAAGACGGGAGCCACGAGAGGATGGGGGTCTTGATGCAGGGGATGGGGAGAAGGGTTTGTACCGTCAGGGTTAGTCTGTTGCTCTCCTTGGAAGGTAACGTATGTGGTGTCTAGAAGTTGGCACCACAAAACAAGTTGGTATTCTGGAGGTGAGAAATTTGATGAGAAGGTTAAAAAGGCATGGTCCAAACTGAGAAGGAGAATTATAGCAACTAATGGTCTGATGAGAGGTAAAAGCCAACTGATAGAGGGAGGGACCAACTTTACAGTATCTCAGATTAAGTTGGAGTAGGGGCTTCCCTGGATGAAGGTATGTCACCTGCCTGAAGCCCTCTTGTTTTCTATGTTTAATTTAAATTAGGCTTAGGGGAACTTTCTAGTCTCCTTCCTGAAGCAGCTTTTTTTTTTTTTTTTTTCTTTCCCTATCTGAATCTCATGAGCAGGAAAGTGGGGAGGGTCAAAAGCTTTCCTCTGACTCTTTTTCTCTAATAAACAGATCCCCAAAAGCAGACTCCAGGTGGCAGAACTTTGGTCCCTTTAGACTCACATTTTAAACAATTAAATTTTACATTTCAGAAGCGAAGTCAATAGACCACTCCACGCTTCACTGACCCAACCATCTAGTCCTGACCACAAGTCAGTTCAGTTCAGTCCAACCACTGAGTCTCATTTCAAGAGTCAGTGATGCAAATAGGCTTCCAAAGGGAGGTCTGTACTGTGTAAACAAGCAATCAAATATGTAATAAGGGGCATGCCTATGAAAACAGAAGAGAAAACAAGGCTAATGATTAGAGCAAATTATTATAATCCCTTTTCTACTTCTGTAAGGCTCTAAATTGAGAAGGTTTTCAGATGTAAGACATGGTGGAATGAAATCAAGCAGTGACAATCTGATATATTCTTCTTGTCTCTGGTTTAAATATCTCTGGTGATGTTGTCAGGTGCCGAGGGAAATTCTGCATCATGGTTACAGCCTTAGAAAAAAGTTTAAGTTTTCAATAATTCCAAGTCAAAGGATGGAAGAAAAAATGAAACATTAGTTTGGATGGTTGTAACCAAATATTTAAGAAAACTGAAAATGCAGAAGTTAGTTCAATTTATAGGTGAAAATAAACTTTGAAGACAATTAACTGAACTATAGTCTAATATACACAACTGGGCATTATGATGTGTACTTAAACACGATTTCTTCCCCTAAAATAATTTTCATTTTTATCAAAGAGCCAAATTAAGACCCATTTATTTCCTGTATCAAGTTTAGTTTTAAATTCAGCCAGACTATTTGCATAAACACAAGAGCAGCAATGGATCATATAGGCCTTTTTAAATCTGCTTTGCTGGAATTTTATAAGGGATCTTCAAATTGAAATTTAATTAGCCTTTCAGGGTGAAGATATCAAGCCACATAGTTGTCATGGTTGTCAACTTTGCTTGCTCTATTCCTAGGTTAGGGTAAATTTCTAATGTTCTTGAAGTTCCCCAAATGTCTTGAGGTTCCTTATCTGCCATTTCCCAGGAACACAACTTTTACTTCTTACCTGGAAAGGCTGCCGTGAGCCATTTAAATAAGGGAGGTTTCTGGCTGTTTCTCCAAGGGGCTTTTAATGGTGTTTAAAGTTAATCTGAATTCTGTAAAGTTTTTCGGTGACATCCAGAGTCCAGGCATGTCTCTCTCAGACATGACATTCTGGTCAAAAGACTTGGTTATGAAAACCACAACTGGCTTTATGTGTCCTTTTGTAAAGAGAAGAGATTATTATTATTGGGTTCATGCAAACATACATATTGCCATGACTCACTTGTTAAAAGTTGTAAAATTCTGGTGGAGTCAGGTAGGGAGGAGAATATAAAACCAAAGGAAAAGACTTTTCTTTTTAGCATAGCAAAAAGAACCAAACTCCAACTCTGTATTAGCCAACTAAAAAGTAAGCAAATAGCACTGATTAGATTTGTAAACACATTGCATAACATCTAGAAAAATAGGTTTTTCTACTGGCAGACATAGTCATACTTTTAAGAAATACAGGTTGCCACCCAAATGTTGGCAAAGGACTGACACATTTATTTACTCATTTTTGAAATATATTTTTTTTCCATCTGGGCACATTTTTCTAGTTTACAGGCAGTACATAATTTAGAATCATGTCTGAGAGCTATAAAGGTTTGGATGTACAGAACCTCTATTCCTTTCCCTGGGACTGGCAATACAGGTCCAGCTGCAAAGATAATATTTAAATTAAGCATGCCATTAACTGGCCAAACCTCACCATTGTCCACTTTATATTGGGGCCAGGCCATGTGCAAAAGATTAGGGGTTCAAGGTCAAATTTGTCTTGGTTGGTGAATATGCACTCCAAAAGTGGTCTGTTGAGGAACTGTGAATGGAGTTGGTTTTGTCCATTGTCTTCAGGGAGAGCGATTTCCTTCCTTGTAGAAAAGGAAGTAATTTTGTAGCGGAGGGACACATGAGCATCCTCAGTGCCCCCCAGTTCTGTCGTGCAACCAAAACCCAGGACAGTGTGTAAGCCCTCTGTTGGCCTGATGTCCCAAGGCCCATGCCTTCCTGCCACTGCTCCAGCGGGGGTGAAGGCCTTCCTAAAGACTACAGTGTAGTTTACATCCAGGTGTGGACTGTTGCTTCATCTTCTGAGGTCAGCCTGACCAACACCACCGTGGTGATCAGACACTGTTTGATGGGTTTTATTCTGCTCAGTGTTGGCCTCAATGCCACATGAGCAATAATAAGCATCATCTGTTTTCTCAAGCGAGCATCCCTGCTTGATGCCTCCACCCTTGGTTAGTCTTACCAGCCTTAGGTGGCTTTACCTCATGCATCTGCCGCCTTGGGTGGAAAACTAGCGCTGTAACTTTGGGCTTCATTAGTCAGGTAAAAACCTGGTGCCCTGCCTTTAATGTTCCCAAGCAGCCCTGGTCCTTTAAGAGTCCCAGTAGGGAGAGGGCAGCCTCCCCCTAGAAAGGAAAAGAGGGTACTTATTAATTTGTCCCTGTAGCTCTCACGGAAAAGATGTTTTGAAAGACAGGGAACCCAAGAGGGATCAGAGAAGATTGTGGTGACCTATGCATATTAATCAGGCCAGTCAGACAAAGACAACACCCTGAGCCCTGCGGGTAAATGCTATTGGACTTCTCTAGAATGATCGTAAATTTCTTGGTGCCCCTGTGTATGAAGGGGTGCAGGAGTTGTGAGAAAAAGTAATAAATGTTCAGTCAGTCTCAAGATTAATTTTCTCTTGTGGAAGTTCTTTTAAAATCATTATTTTTCCAAGTAGTTGAATACAAATCTTCCCATTTTTTGTAAGTACTTGCAAGTAAAGTCTTTCTATTTATTATATACCTGCAGTGGAGAAAAAGGCAGAGAAGGCCGTGGGGGTGGGGAAGAGAGAAGAGCCAGAGGAGCATGCACAGGCAGCAGCAGAGGCTAAGCAGCTGGAGAAAGAAATCACTAAAGAAAGGTTAGAGTGTCCCGGTGTTTCCAATGAATTGCGTCAGGGAACTGCCATGCAGATTGGGTGTGTCTTTCTCAAACCAGTGTGCCTCAGTCAGAAGACTTCTTGCAGCTGGTGGGCTGCCTTGGGCATCTGGCCCTGTTGTGACCAGATTATCCTGTCACAGGTGACTCCTTTTCTTCATGGAAGCAGTCACCCTAAAGGCTCTTCAGTGGTCTACCCATGCCCACCATTAGTGCAGCCTGAAGCACCGGGGAGAGAAGGCAGACTAGGAGAAAGGTGAACGAAGAAAGGACCTCCATGCACAAAAGAGGCAAGGGGCCAGTTTCTTACCACAAACTGTGGCTACCCCCAGGCCCATCAGTGTTGCCGCAACCTTGACGCTGTCTCCTTCCTCCGCGGATTGCCATATCCCCATCTTCCCACTGTGTTAAAACAGGTGTTTAGAAACATCCATGCCATTCATTCACATCCTCTTCTCTATCTATGGTAATTAGTTTTCTGTTCATTCAACTCCATCAAAATCAATGAACTCTGTTTCCAAATTCAGAGCTTAATTCTCTGTTTTCTTTGTCTACCAAAAGCATGAGAAAGAGTGTCTCATTTCTTTCTGTTGTGATCTCCCTGGTTTCCTTTACACCAAACTCGCCATTTTGTGTTCCACCGCCCTGCATTCCTACTCATCTTTTCTGCGAGATCCTTTCTCGTGGCTCTCAAATGCTGTATTTTCCATTTTGGACCTCCTACTATCTTCTACCTTAGCACAATTTGAGATTAGCTCATCTAGTCCCTCATGTTCCAATACAATTATCACAATTTTTATGCCCAACACCAATTTCTTTACAACTGTAGATATATAGCAAATTAATTACGTAACTTCTGCACTAGGACATAAAATAGTCTCTTCTGATTTGACATTGTTAAAAGAGAAGCCTTGATTTTTCCCCACATCTTTAGCTGTCCTATTTTTCACAAATATACTAAAGGGGATTCTATTGCCATTCACTAAATTGCTCATGTCAAAACCATTGACGTTATCATTTGTTCACTTACATTTCTCACGCCTACTTCATTCCATTAGCAAATCTTACCTGTATTTCTTTTTTAAAAAGCTATAATCAGTTCATTTTATTTTCATGTCTACTAACATCTGCCTAAATCTATACCACCTTTAACCTGGCCTTGGAAACCATAGCAGCTTTATAACTTGTCTTCAAGCTTCTACTCTTGGTGCCGATAATCTGTTCTCTCCCAAAGCCACTAAAGAACAGTTGGCAAACACAAGGCCCATGGGCTAAATCCGGCCCCCCACCTTGTTTTATCCGGCCTGGCACCTTATTTCTACCAGGGGGCAGTGCCGAGCTGTCACTTAACTGTTAAGGGTAGTTACATTTATACAGTCCTAAAGATACATTCGGCCCTTTGAAGGCAACAGTGAGGTTGATGTGGCCCCCGGTGAAAATGAGTTTGACACCCCTGCACTAAAACTCTACAGAGAAGCCAGCGTGATTTGGTTCAAACTATATCCGACCATTTGGCCCACTTACTTTATAGATAACTCAGGGGCTTTCTGTTTTAACTGAAATAAGACTTAGTCTGCTATCGTAATTTACGAAGTGTTACATGAACTGTCAAGCTTGTTTTAGCTTTAGGGACTTTTCTTAGTCAGTCCCTTTGCCTGGAATGCACTCTGGCCTATTGGGATCTCTCTTTTATGTTTGTGGAGGCCTCTCTTAAACCTAATCTAAAGTAACTAGCTCCTCTTGTCACCAATTTTTGATTTTCTGTTTAGTATTTAATATAATAATCTATTGGGCTTGTTGAAATTTCCTTTCCATTAAAATGTAAGTTTGTTAAGTGCAAGATTTCACCCAGCTTGTTGACTGTTAAATATTCAGTGTCTAGATAAAAGCCATAAAGTATTTGTTGAAGAAATGAGTTATGAGTTTGAGAATTGATTATGCATCTAAAATTGTTACTTTTGTATATAATCTGTTATTGTGTAAATGTATTATTCTCACTGTTATGTTTCACATTAGATATCGGCAGACTTTTGTGTATATTTCCAGGTAGCAGGTATTGTAGGCTTTGAGGGACATGTGATTTTTGTTGTAACTTTTCAACTCTAGCCTGACAGCACAAAAGCAGCCATAGACAATATGCAAACAGGTGTGTTCCAATAAAACTTTATTTGCAAATACAACCAATAGGTGGGATTTGGTCTATGAGCTATTGTTTGCCAAAACCTGATTGAGTTAAGATTTACAATTAAATAATATGCAAAATTATGTCAGATGGACTAATTTAAGAGCGCTTAGGGATTGACTTTTATATTTTTCAAAAATTATAAAAATTTCATTCTTACAACTTTATCTTTTACAGTTACTTCTCCGGTTAATATCATTTTTTATTCTTCTGAGCATGCACATTTTTATCTATTCTGACATTCTTGTTTATAATGTACATCCTCCTAAGGTACACTCCACCTACTTTTTTCCAAAGGAGATTACTTACTTTTGTTAGAGAGGTACTTCCCCTTCTCATATGAAAAAGCAACACATTTATTTTCTTGGCAAACTTCTAACCATGAGTGAATTTAGCCATTCACTTTTCAATAACTGAAGCAGGAAGCTGAATAAAGTTAGAGAAAATAACACTTTCTTCCTTGAACATTTGGGTCCAAAATAGTAAGTGATGATTGATATTTATTGGACTTTCATTATTTCCAAACAAGTTTATTCTTTTTCTCTTGCCAGCTTTTTTTCTACTCAACTGAATAACAATATACAAACTTTTTCAACCTTCTCATATATTTTATCTCTCTTATTCCCTCCCACTCACTCTTGTGAGATGATTTTTGTTTCCATTATAAATAAAATAGAAGTCATGAAATGGGGATTTTCTGGACTTCTCAACACCAAACTTAAAGTCACCTTCTCTTTGTGTTCATCTTTCTATCCTGATATAATTAGATAGCAGTATACCCTGAAGGTCTAGGTGCTTTCCATTTTCTTCTGATTTTCTACCTTCCCACCTACTAAACCTCATACTATTGCTTACTCTCTCTCTCTGATCTTCAACATTTTTTCTTTACTGGATCTTTTCGTTGTCATATATTCTAGTGCAACACATCAATGCATAAATAATAAAATTAATAAATAAACAATATATTGAGAATAAAATTAAAATAAATGATAAATGAATAAGTAAAACACAAATCATTTATTTGTATACATTCTTCCATCTACTCCACACAGCTTTTTTTTTCATTGTTGTTCAAGTACAGTTGTCTGAACTTTTCCCCTACAACTCACCCCCAACCCAGCCATCCCCACCTCCCTCCCCTGATGCCACCCCCCCTTCGTTTTGTCCACGTGTCCTTTATACATGTTCCTGAAAACCCTTCCCCCTTTTCCCCCCATTATCCCCTCGGACCTCCCCTCTGGTTACTGTCAGTTTGTTTTTAATTTAAATGTCTCATTATATTTTGCTTTAATGATTTCTTTCTCTTGCCTTTTATTTACAGATAAGTTTCTCAAAACAATTTTCAAATGTCACGATGAAACTTTCTCTTTTAAGTTTACTTCCCAACATATTCCATCTGAATTTCTTCATTAAAGTCACCTATGCATCCATGTTGATGTGTTTAATTAATATATCTTCATTGAAAGTGTTTATTTTCCTAAAGTCATTTGAATCTTCCTGTTCTTACAATATTCTATTAATAACCTGTTCTCATTGTTAGATCCCATTCACACTGGCTGGAAAGTTACACTCCAACCCAAGTTAAAGCAAAGCTCCCAGAAATAACAACCTGTGCCTTTCTCAAATAACCTACAATGTCCTTTTGTTCTTGTTCACACCAAGCAGTGTTCTATTTCGCTGAAAGCTTGCAGGTCAGAATGCTTCATGTCTTGCAGTTTATTTTCCCAGAATCATTCGTACTTGCACTTCGCAGGGCTCCATCTGCAAAAGCCCTATAAATCCCCTTCCCTGTTTAATCTCTTTGAAGCAGTTTCTTCCGAGGCTATCATCCCTGCTGCGCAATAGTTTGTGAAAAGAAAACTTTGTTCTTACAGACACTCTTGTTTACTTCAACGTGGGCTTGATTATTTATTCATTTTATTTTACTTGTTTAGTTTATTCACATCACTGGACATGATGAGAAACTTCTTTCCTGAAGCATTTACTTATGAAAGAAACAATATTCTACACTCATGGTTTCCACTTTATTTCTTTGGTTACTCTTTTGGTCTCTGTTTCTAGTTTTATCTCTATTATCTCTTATATTTTGAGTTTCTCTGGTTTGATTTTAAAATTACTGTATTATCTTAATATATTCTATCCATTTTTATCAATTTAAGTACAAAATATATCTCAGTGAACTAAAAAAGTACATTCTGGTCATTGATATTGAGCATCAGAATAATATAGCTATTTTCTTCATTGATCCTATTTGCCAAATAGAAAGTTATTTTCTATAAAAAATCATCATGTCAAGATTAAACTCATATTCCCTCAGTTAACCCATGTTAGTAAATAAACTGCCCCACCCCCCAGATTGTGTTAGCCGCAAGTATGACATCATCCTCTCTCCCTGCGCAGTCTGTTTCGCTTCTGTCCATCCCCTCTGCCACTACTCCAGACCCAGCTGCCATCGTGACCACCCAAGTGCAGAACAAGACCTTCTTTCCTGGCCTCCTTGTCCCTTTCCAGTTCTTCTCACACCAACTCTCATAGATCTTTCTTAAAATCTCCACAATGTTTCTTTGTCTGCTTTATTTATGCTGAATTCCCCACATTGAATACATGACCTGATACGTAGTAGACAGTCAATTGTTAAAATCATTGTTAAACTCAATGAACATGTGACTGAATGAATTTCTGTGCTTTTAAGTGTAGAGAGAATTTTAATGTTTGAGTGCTAATGAGGGAGATACAGTTATGGAACCAGTGGGTAAAATTCCCAGCGATCAGAATGTGTACTGTTTACAAGGAACACTTTTGTATTCATGAAAGAAAGAAAAATTTGTGAGAGTAGAAAACTATATTTATGATAAGAAATAAAAACTTTTGTTATAGATGTTATCTGTTACCTGTATGAATACAGTATTAAAAAAAACACACACACTGAGAATCATAATAAAACTTGTTAAAGACTTCAGATTCCATCCAAAAAAGTTCCAATTAACTAGAAAAAAAAACACAGAAGATAAATTCTCATAATTATTCATATGGGAACATGTTCTCACAGTTTTACCATCTTTACTCATCCATTCTCAAGATTTTTCAATAAGATGATAGTACATTATATGCTTATGCCATTAGATTTATATATAAGCTTTTTGAGACAAAGGAAGAGTTTTTGCATATAAAGCTGACTTTAAGGGCATTGTGGTTACATGGTCAGTCCATCTATTTTTTATTGAATTGAGCCCACTTTTCTTTGACCAGGAAAGCCAATTGCCAGACTCATGATAATACCAATAGCTTAGCCAGACCATGGAGAGCAAGTGGAGGCAGGAAACAGGAGGGGCTCCTGGAGGGGACTGCAAAATGCTTGAGGAAGTGGGCCGGTAACCAAGCTGGTACCTTGTGAATGCCCACCCCCATTGCAGATGTCCTGCTCCTGGCACAGATCTCCCCACCCCTGGGCAAGACGGCGGCAGGAGGAAATATTGCAGTAAGTGCACACAAGGCTAGCAAGATAATCAGATATGGGAAAAAGCTCTCCTAACCCCTTCTGGTACCTGATTTAAGGACCAGGGAAAGGCAGACACATGGGCCATGGATGTCAGGATGGTGGCAAGAAAAGTAAGTGATGTACTCTGACCCACCTGGTGGATGTACTGGCCAGTGTGTTCATGGGACCTTCTGGTCCTGGAACCCATATGACCAATGGTCGCCAGGGCCCCAGGCATAGGCTCCAGGAGGGAGTCTGAAGCCAGATAGTGGCCAGAAGAAAAGCTGAGCCACCTGGATGGCCACTCAGGGGCGTCCTGTGGTTCCCAAAGGATGGTACTTTAGATCGGGGAAGGAACTCTGGACACTCCCTTTGCTTATGTCCTGAGAATGCCTGGTTTTCCTCTAGGCTTCCCAGAGGGGATGGACTTTGAGACAAGAGTTTGCCATTTTCCTACATCATGCAGCATTTAAGTAAAAACCTCTTTCTGTTGTCACCAGCCTGTCTCTAGAATTTGCCTATGGGTGGTGGTGGGCAGCCAAACCCCACCTTAGTCAGTAACAATGGGAGTGAGTAGCATAAGATTAGTGCCCTAAGTTTAATGCTGATCAAATACATATTTGCTATTTTCAGAACTGTACATTTCTTCGGCAGCTCCTGTTGAAAAGCCAAACTGTCTTTAAGCAGAGAAAGGGCACAAAATTCAATTCAGATAAGACTGAATGAAATCTTATCCTGCCACAAGGGAGTGCTTTGCTTTTTGTGGATGACATTGTATCATTTATTCTCTGCATTACCTATTAATGAATTCCCTGTACAATGAGTGATATTATGCATTATTTGAATACCAAGTTGTTCACATGCATAAACCTAGGATATGGGAGGAGGGAAAATACTTTTTACTGTGAATGCACTGAGCCACTTAAGTGGCTGCCAGGTGTCCCTCAGTTCGACAAAATCTTTTCTCGGTATCCCCTGGGAAGCTCAGAACATTCTTTTGGAAATGAAAATGTTTTTCTTCTTGCTCCTACTGCATTTCTTTGAAGCCCACATATAAGCCTTTATTCAAAGAATGAATAATCCTGAAATTTCTCCTGGGAGTATCATCATGATGCATACTGAATATAATGCAAGACAGAAGACAGAATGATATAATTATCTATGTGTGTGTGTGTGTGTGTGTGTGTATACATATATATATATATAATAAGCAGTACAGTTGACAGAAAATATTTTTTTGCTTCAAATTACTTATTTTTCATTAGATTGCCACATTTTTAAAGACATCTGAGGCTACTAGATTAATCTTATCTATATTTTATAAACATCATAACCTGGACCACACTTAATCCTCACAGTTTCACCATCTTATATATGCCATTAAGCTATTTTATGAGGCTTCATAAAGTATATAAAATAATTGTAACTAACTGGACAAGGAGGGACTGTGTTTAGAAGAAGGAAAATTAAGTTTTCAAACTGAATGTAAAATATGCTGCATTAAAACAATTTTATCAGTCAAAACCTCATGTGAACTAGAATAAAACAAAGCAAATCTACCAATACTCAATCATTAACATGACTAATATAGATTTTGCTGAATTTAACAATGTTTTTAATAGTAAATTATGAGAAAAAAATTTAACATGTCTTTAAATAAGTAAAAATTGCAGTGGTAATAACAAATAAGAACTAACATCAAATTTATTTTTAATTAAAAACATTGAAAATGTCAACAAAAGTTCTTTCAGAAATAGTTATTTCAGGTTTTTGCTTAATGCCATTTGAAATTGGCTATATACTATATCTAGATCTAGGCCCTTTCTACCTACTTTTCCTGTTTTATTTTTTAATCACAAAGATTATGCTAATGCCCTGTACTACATTTTACTTATATGTATTTTTATTGTTACTGACTGTGTCTTCACACACTCCAAAATGTACAGACTCTGAATTCAGAGAAAGATGACTGTAAGAGTTAGAATCATCAGGAGGATATGTTGTAACTTGGGACTTCTAAAGCAGGTTAGGTTTCAAAAAACATAATAAATAGTGAGTTTTTTTAGCTCTCCTTTTATGGTAATTTTATGATCTACTTGGTAAGTTTTTGTAGGTTCTTCACAGCATCTACAGTTCGGGGAGGCAGAGCAGCTAGTGAAAGTGGCAATGGTCTGAGTACCAAGAGACCATAGTTTTAGGAGCACACAGAATATTAATTACTTTATCTATATTGGACAAGTTATTTTATTGCACCATCTCTGAATAAAGTTTATAAACTCAGTGAGCATTAATATATCCCTTCCTTTTTGGTTATTCTTGATTTGTTCTACTCATTTATCCATCCATTTTCTTGTTCAGTAAATATTTAGTTATAGCATGCTACTTGTCAACGGACTAGAAATATATTAGAAAACAAGAAAGATGAAATTTTGATATACATATTCAAGTGAAAAGGTAATTTAAATGTAAATAAATAATATAAGATAAGACTAAATGAAATAAAACAGAATAAGGGAGTAGAGTGTGTGGAAATTAATGTGGGAGGTATCAGAAAACATTTCTAGGGAGGTAATATTTGATCTGAGACTGAAATGGTGAAGTAGAGAGTCATGTGAAGATTTTAAGGAAAAACATTTCAGGCTGATAAAACAGCAAATCCTAAATTTCTAGGATAGAAATAAGCTTAGAATATTCAAAGAACAAAAAAAAAATTCTGTATGACTGATGCAGAGTGTAGTCATAGTAATATGAAAGGCAGACAGACCTAGGGTGCGTTGGACTTTGTACCCTAGACTAAAGAGCGTGAGATTTATTTGAAATGTGAAGGGAAACCACTGAACATGTTTTAATAGATGAAGAATCACTTTTAATATCTGGGAAAAATGGATTGCAAATGAAGACTAAAAGCAGACAGCTTAGGCTGTTACAATAGAGTTTGAACTAAGGAGGCAACAGTACAGAGGTGAGAATGGATCCAATTGAGAATATATTGCATAGGTAGGGTCTGAGGAATTATCCATTGCATTACACGTGAAGTATAATGGGAAGAAAGGATTCAAGAATGAGAGATGTGTGACTTTCTCGATAGTGGTTTTGTTCTGAGATTAGGAAAGGATCAAGCTGGGTAGGGAGGTAATGAGGGCATTCAGTGATCATTGACATTGTATCCTAAGAAGTTATTTTCTTGCCAGCTAGCAAAGTGTAGGTGAGGTACCTGAGTAAGTCTAGATGACAATTCCAGCTATACTTGCATCATTATGGGGCAGTTAAATATGACATTTCCTCTTGTAGTCACTGATTATTTGGCCTTTCATTTGTTCCTGTTTCGTTTTCTTTCCCTTTTCATTGTTTTGTTTTATTTTTCTTTAGTGATACATGTTCTAAATAAAAATTCGGGGTTTTGAAATTCTGGAATACAGTCACTGTGCTGAGAGTTCTTCGGGCACATACCCCTCCTCCTGTGGACTGGCTCGGCGGTCCAGAGCCCGTGGCTTCTCCGGGAAACCAATCTAGTCTGATGTTGTAAGATATTTTTTTAATCCCATTTGAAGGTACATGTCTCCCTCTGGGAGACACTATATTAAGCATATGGCTGCAAGACCAAAGTCCTTCCTGTGACCCAACATCTGAAAGCAACAAGATGTATCTTAGTACTGATGAGTGCTCATCCTCAAGGTTACTTTGACAAATGAACTTACTAAGAATCACAGTTGACATATTTTCGAAATCAGGCCTTCCCCACCCTCCCAACCCCCTGCCCCCTTTTCAAGCAAGCAATGAGTCTGAATTTTTGGAAACCTGGAAACCCTGTGACTTAGCAGAGATATTTTGCATATGATTCGGATTGAACATCGTTCAGAATTTGCAACATTAGTTTAATTCATATGCACATGATAATCGTTGCTTGTTATTTTGGGTGGACAGGAGAAGCAAGAGACATCTGCTTGGAAGCAAGAAGGGGCTCTATAGAGACAAAATCGTGAGCAATGATAAGATCTAATTATGACTTGAAAACATCATTTGAAGTAAAATTAACAAGCAGGCCTCTCTCTGCTACTAATAGTTCACTCTTATGTAGCATTTAATATTTTTCAAGTATTTTGATATGAGTGCTGAAAATGCTTATTTTTAATCCTTATAATAACCTTACAAGGTAGGTATCATAATTGAAGTATTCTGATTTTACAGAAGAAACTCAAGCACAGAGAGGTTAAATAAGCTATGCACAGTTACATGGCTTGTCAGTGATAGAATTGTGATGAAAACCCAGCCTGTCCTTTGCTTAACCACTGTGAGATTTAGAAAGATTAAATAACAAGCTGGCACAAGGCTGGAGACCACTTTCTTCCAGAAGCCTTATAAACCTGAAATATTCCATTTGTACTAAGAATGTAAAATACCTTTCTAAGGTATGTGCACACAGACATTGGCATGACTTTAACAATTACTTTTTTTCACTTTACTTATGCAGATAAGAAACATCTATTGGAACCTTTGTCGTACTATTTTGAGATTCATCAGTGAAAAAAAAAAAAAAAAAAGATTCTTACCTCACTGAGCTTCCTAAGAGAGAAAATTGTTGAGAGGAAAATTTTGCTTATTTCCATCTTTTTTCAAACAGATAGGAAATAAACATCACGTACCTTAGAGTGATCGCTGGTTGGATCCAAGTTTGTAAGGAGGGATTTTACCAAATATGTTCCAGAGCACTAAGACATAAGCATTTCATGGGCTCTGACATACCAATCCCATACAAGCAGGCAACAATTGTTCCTTAGTGACCACAGGAGTGAACTAAGGTTTTAATCCACTGGAAATCTATGAGGACTGCCTGGAGGAGACTATTCTTTACAAGCATCAATGTTGTTTAATGGAAAAGGATTTTTGTTATTGTCACTTTACTTTCACTAACTCTTTGCCATGTCTACAGGGCATTAAATCAGCTAAGAATTTCTACAGGTTTTACTTTTCGCAGGTTTTTACAGGAAAAAAAGGCTTTAATGGCAATAATCTTCTGAGATTTATTTGGAATGATGAAAGCTAACTTTCAGCATTTCTCAGAATTTCTGCCATTTTGGGCTAAGCAGTATAAATGGGCTGCTGAGTGGTGTTATTGCATCTTCAGCCACCGAGAAAATGGATTCTGTGCTGCTCACTTAGGATGCTCGGATATCGAATAATCAGACATACTTTGTGTCTGGAATATTTTCCTTTAGATTTTACACAGTGAGTAATTTATTGTGCAGATTAGATAGTTGGTTCACGTAATGTTTAGCTGTTGTTTTGAAGCGATAATTTTTTAGTATGCCAGTTATTTGTCTTGTTTGGATGAGGATGCTTATTTATGAATGTTTTCCAAAGCCTAGATAGAGGACAGAGGCTGTGTATTTTAGACAAATCAAGAAAATGCATATGCATAAATAAATGAAGCACATCTGTAAAACACTTTTACTATGACCTAGCTAAGGCTTTTCTTTTATCACCTTTAAAATGTTTTTAAAACATTTACTCTCATTGGGATTTGATATTTGAAGTTTGCAGGATTTTATGTTTTGCTTGGTTGAAAAGGAGAGTGTAAGTACTTAGCAATACAAATTCAGACATTTGAGAGAGCCATTTTTAGACCTATTTTCTTCTCCATTTTTAGTAGTAACCTTGAAGCTCAGTATGAGATCTCCTCTGTGTAAATTGACAGTGTGCCAATGTTGTGGTGTGAAATTGTGGTGTGCAACTTTGCCCCAAGAAATTCAGCAATCTGGAGTTGAACTTTGATAAAAATGAGTGGATTATTTCTCCCCAAAGGGAAAAGCTGAATGGCCTGGTGTGCAAGACATTAGATGGTGAGTCAGAAGTCATAGCCTTGCCACTTACTTGCTGTGTGACCTTGGGCAAATCAATTAACTTCTCTGTGCCTCAGGTTCTCCATCTGTATAATGAGGACCATGATACCTACCTTAAAAAGAAAGTGAAAAGATTAATGAGGCAATGTCCAGAAAACACATTAAGCTCCACGGAAGAGAGGTGCTCTATAATTGCAAGCCATTATTACTGAATTTAAAAGACAGTAAATGGAACCATTATTTTATCTTCACCTGTAGGAGTTATTTCAACTGAAACAGTATTAGAGATAATCTTAAGGCTGAATGGCTTATTTAAAATGCTTGAATTTTGAAAAATGTATCTTAATTATACAAAATACCAAATTTTAAATATAATAGATCTAAGAAATAAAACTGTTCTGTGCATTGAGAGAATGCAAATCAGTTAATATTGCGCTGCAGATGGCCCTGTGTTTATTCCACTAGGTAGACAGCGGTGAGCCCGTCTCTTCTCAGAGAGATCATTATCTATTGGATCTTCAGGGTCTTAAAAGAGAGTGTTTCCAAGACCTCCCATACTAACCTGCTCTTTTTTTTTTTTTTTTTTTTTTTTTTTTTTTTTTTTTTAGCAAAATAGGCTTTCACATTTAACTAAAGAACTTTTTGCTCAATTTAACTGCAATTTTTAAAAATTTCTCAGTGGAAAAGAGAATAGTCGTTTTACACATCACATTAAACTTTTATATACTTAAGGAGAGTTATTAAGTTATATTTTTGTCTCAATGCTAAATAAGTCTAATTTTCCATAATTCTTCAGAGGTCCTTTTTTTTGCAATACTGCTATCCCTTTCAACTCTGAATCTCCTTTTTTTCACAATACTTTACTACTGTTAATTCCAAACTGTGAAGCAATATAGTTTCTCCTAGTTTTAGTGAAGCAATATGGTTTCTCCTAGTTTTACCACTAACTAGTTGTTTGAGCTCTTTTAATATTACTGAATCTTCAATTGGTTAGCTTACTTATTGGCAGCCTGAATGGGTGGGAATAAATCACAAAGGTCGATTCCAGAACTCATATCCTATATTGCTATATATTTTTGGTTATTTTCTCACTACTTTATTGAATAACAATCAGGTGTCCCAGACCTTTCATACGATTCCACTTATTTAATCATTTCGACAATGCTGTTACATATAATTATCTCTTTTTTATTGATAAGGGAACTGAATTCAAACAGGAGTGCCATGTTGCTTATAGTTCAGTGTCTGGCCATTAAAGTCTGCCTTGGTATGGAATCTAATTAATTCAGCTCCCTAGGCTTCATTTTGTCCATGGGGTCTAATAACACTTATTTCAAAGATTTAATGAGGACTAAACAAGATACCATGTTGCAAGTGCTTAACATATGTTTGATTCATTAAACACTCAGTAATTGCAAGCCGCCTGGTTTTGATTGTACTTGTGGTTGTGGTTATTGTCCCGGATTCACTATCCTGTGTAACACATCTTCAGGAAAGAGCCATAATTTAGGTGCCAGTTTGTCCATAACCCCAAACCAGTAATTATTCAAAAAGTCTTTACCTAGTTTTTAAGGTGTCAAGAACAAAAATCTTTTTAGAATTTCTCAGTTTCTTCTTGCCTTCCTTCAAAATAGCTGAGACTATATAATCTAGTTATTGAATAAAGTTCCTGTTGAAAAATTTGCTCTATTTCTTATACATACATACACATATGTATTACTGAAAAAGGATATATTTTATATATTTCAAAAGATATTTTTAAAAGCTTGATATTATTACTCTGTAGTCAGTTGATCAAATAAATGTACAAAGAAAATGACAAGTAAACTAAAGAACCAATTTGTTTAGTTTTTATCTCCAGAGGAGTATCAAAGACTTGTTATCGCTAACCCTGTGCTCAGAGTGCGAAGGCTATAAACTCGTCTGCTTCTTACCTGTCTGAGGGATTTTGGCTTTTTCCCCCTCTGAATCTCAGTGACATATGGATCCTGACTCTTAAGAGTTGCGCTATGAATTTTCAACAAAACTTGATTTTCTTGAGAAGTAGGATGGTGATACATGCACCAATCTGACTTGGATAAAAAGTAAAAATGTTGTAGTTGCCATAAAGGAAGTGGAGAAAATGGCTTTCCAAATTCAGCAATGGATGAGATCTCTGCCAAAATCTAGAAACAAATTTTTCTGAAGGAGAAGGAAGTTAAGTGGAGCAATATAGTATACATAGGCCTTAGAAACGGAGAGACATTTTTTTTTCCTTTTTTCTTCTACGCCAGGTACCATGCTTTTTGCACATTTCTGCATTCTACCATTTCTATGAAGTAAGCATCATTTTACAAAGGAGGATGTGGGATTCAGAAAGGATAATACACTTGACTAGTAATGATAAAATGGGATTGGTCAGTTTGATTATCCACACTTGTATTAAGGTACAAGTCCAGAGGGTCTAGCACCTGACTGGGAAGGAGTAAGAATCAGAGAACAGGTCATTCTGGAGAAAGTTATTCTGCATCTCTTCAGTCTTACTTCATAAAGGGCCAGACCAGATCTGACTTTGTGCCCCATTAATATAGAGTTCAGTTCCCTTGGTTTGCATTTTATGAGTCACTATGGGACCAAGGGTCTGTAGCTGTCACTCTTTACTTTATTTTTTCTCTGCAAGAATTCCATAGTCAGATTTAGTTATAAAGCCTGAATATTCTGGCTCGATTGTAGATAATAATTTGAGATATATATCCCTGAGTGAATTTTAAAACTTTCTGAACTTTAATTTCTACATTTATATAATTCTGATAGTTTTATTTATCTTTTATTATTTTAGGAAGATCAGAAATAATAATAAAATTTAATGAACATTTTGTCAAGCAGGAATAACTGTTCTCCTTATTATTATTTTGGGGATTAAAATACATAAGGTAAATGATAACAAGGTTTGTAACAGATGAGAACTTGGATACTGAGAAAAAAAGTATATTATATATAAATATATGTAAATAAGCATATATAAAACCATGTATGAATATCTAAATATAAATATAAGTGCATATTTATGTAAACATATGCAATATAGTATTGATATATAACAAAATTATTATATAATATCATGTGTAATATTATGCAATGCATATTTATATCTAATATATTTATAAATATTTCTATATAATTATTATATTATATGTGAAATATATGCACATATATACATATATACACACATGTAATTATATATATACTTACATACACAGCCTCTGTAAACTCACTGCCTATTACATAGTAGCTGCTTGATAAGCATTAAATCATACAGCTCTATATGAGTGGTAGAAATAAAGAAATATTTACCAGTTTGGATATCTTATTTTAAATAAAATATGTACATAAAATCAATTCATAATTGTTTCATAGAGTTTACAGAAAATAAAAATGACACCCCATAATTCTATCACATAATATTTTAACCCAGCTGAAACACACACATTAGCTCATGTATAGAATCACACATATACAACTGTTGTCATGTTTTATCTAATAACTTAATTGATTTTTTAAATTATCATTTTATAGTATGTGTGTCTCTTGCCATTCAATTTTTATATATATCATAGTACCATAATTTAATTAGTCATCTATTCTTTAGAGTTTAAATTATTTATTTATTTTTTCTATTCTAAATAATGGGCTCATGCATAAATCATTGACTCCTATCCTGATTATTTACTTTTTGAGAAAAAAAGTTGCCATTATTTTCTGTAACATATTTTTACTATTGTTCAGTTACAGCTGTCCTGCCTTTCTCCCATTTGCTCTCCCCTGCCCTGCGCCCCCTGCCCACAGTCACTTCTCCCATTGTGTGTCCCATGAGTCCTCTCTTCACCTTCTTTGGCTTGTTCCTTCCCCTCCTTCACAGTTATGCTCCTCCCACCTCCCCTCTGGTTACTGTCAGTTATTTGTTTCCAAGTCCCTGGTTCTAGTTTGCTCATTTGTTTTGTTGATTAGGTTCCACCGAGGTAAGATCATATAGTATTTGTCTTTCACTGACTGGCTTATTTCACTTAGCATAATGCTCTCCAGTTCCATCCATGCCTTCCTGAAGGGTTAAAAGTGAAACTGCTGAACTTGCCCTGGCTGGTGTGGCGCAGTGGATTGAGCGCGGGCTGGGAACCAGACGGTCCCGGTTCGATTCCCGGTCAGGGCACATGCCTGGGTTGCGGGCCAGGTCCCCTGTGAGGGCCATGTGAGAGGCAACCATACATTGCTGTTTCTCTCCATCTCTGTCTCCCTCCCTTCTCCTCTCTCTAAAAATAAATAAATAAAATCTTTAAAAAAAAATTAAAAAGTGAAACTGCTGAACTAGAAAATATGTATATTTTTCAGGGCTACTCATACATTGCAGACTGCTTGGGGGGGAATATTGTCCTTCTCATTAGTCAGCATTCTTCACCTTTTCTGTTCTTTTTGACAAAGAACTTCAGATTTCTATCTTTTGTTCTTTTCCTAAATGGCAGCTACTCTGGAGTCTCACATGAAATTATTTTACTGAATGTCAAAGCTGAGGATCATTCACATGATTTTTTTTGTGTGTGTGTATAATGAGAGGCTTGTCACTTAATAGAGCAGAACAATGGTTTATATTTATTTACTTATATTCTTTATTTTCCTAATATTACACATTTAAAGGTATGGGGAAAGTTTCTCTGGAGATTTAAATCCATCTTTCTAAATCCAAAGAGATTTAATATGCCAAATTGAGCAAAGTACACACATAGGTTTATATTCTTTTTTAGTGAACTTACATTGAAAATATTTCTGTCACTAAAATGCCTATCAATATTAGTGCCAAAAGCCTAAAATTGCTACAGGAAGAATACTTTGGAATTTGAAACTCTTGGAACCCTTAAATCTCTTTCAGCAATAACTTAAATTTAGTCTTTTGGGATGCAATTATTTTGTGTGCTTGTGTAACTCTTCTGAAACCAGCTGATTTTTTTCTATAGCTCTCCAAAATTAACTTTGTGTTAGGAGCTAAGAAAAAATAATAAAAATAACACATTCTCCAGTTCATTGAAAATAAAACTATAAAACATGGCATCAGTCATATATATATTAGTACTTTTCAAAAAATGGATTTGTATTTATCATTTTAGTAACTAATTGCTTATGACTATGTTTTGGCATAATCAAGGGTAGCACGGAGATATGTAATGATGCTATAGATTGAATGTTTATGTTCTTTAAAATTCATAGGTTGAAACATAATCCCCAATGTGTTGTATTTGCAAAGGTGGGCGGGGGGGGTCTAGTCCTTGGAAGGTCATTAGGCCATGAGGGTTCTGCCCTCCTGAATGGGATTAGTGTCCTATAAAACAGGTCGCAGAGAGCTCCCTTGCCCCTTCCTTCATGTGAGGGCACAGTGGGAACAGCAATTTATGAACCGGAAATGGGCTGTCACCAGGCACCAGATGTGCTGGTGTTGCCTTGGTGTTAGAGTTCTCAGACTCCAGAACGGTAAGAAATAAATTTGTGTGGTTTATAACTCACTCAGTCTGTGTTATTCTGTTACAGCAGATCTAATGGATAAGACAAACAATAATTTCACATTTTGGGGACGAGATTTACCTTTATATAATTTAGTATGTTCAGAGGAGTAAAATTGGATACTAAACAGATGAATTCCTAGAATATGCTGGAGGTATTCCTGGTTTGTAACAATGACGTTGAGTTGATGTTTCTGTTTGCATTGTAAACACTAAATATTACATGATTTAAGAACTTTCATTTTATCTTCAATGAAATTCAGTCATGTCAGATATCTTCATTATAAGTCTCTTGATTTCATTATTAACTTCCTCTTTAAAAGATAAGTATTAGATGACAAGACTCATAATTCCTAAAGTCAGGTTTACAATTCTTCTAGAGAAGAGGACTGACTGTCTCTTAAAAAATAAAATAACTTGATGGGATACATGGGTGTTACTAATCAGGACAATGGGAAGGATCATGTAGGACAGACTTGATCAAATTGAGCTTGAATCAAACTACTTGAAAATAATGTGAAATTTGGGCAGTTTTTCCCCACTCAATATGAGGCTATGTATGGCTCAAAAGAATTAGAGAGTGGTGAAGGGAAAGAGCTAGATAGAGCAAAGCAAGGGACAGAAGGCTGAAGCAAAATGAGAAAGCAAGATTCAGCTGTTGCCAATGCAAAGTTGACAAGTGTGCTGTGTTAAACACAAAGTCAACTCCGATACCCACAACTCTTCCCTAGTCAAGTGGAAGTCAGGCACACACTCTTACTATTGATGCTATTTTGAAGAGAAAGATTTATGAAAGAATCCTTTTGAGGGGAGTGAAACTATGTTGAAGAGAAATAACATGTACAAGAGGCTAAACATAAAAGAAATGGAAAATACAGGGACACTGTGAACATGGAAACAGGCATTGAGGTTAATGCCAGTCCTCCAAGATTCCCATAGTCATTTGGAAGGACAGTAAGTTTCTTTTGAATGCATTGGATGAGCTTGGCACAATCTTATTTAAATCTTTAAAAGACTAGGTGACCCCAATTCTATTAAAAGACTTAGGGCTGGCCCTGGCTGGTGTAGCTCAGTGGATTGAATGTGGGCTGGGAACCAGAGGGTCCCGGTTCGATTCCCGGTCAGGGCACATGCCTGGGTTGCGGGCCGGGTCCCCAGTGAGGGCCATGTGGGGAGCAACCATACATTGCTGTTTCTCTCCCTCTCTTTCTCCCTCCCTTCTCCTCTCTCTAAAAATAAATAAATAAAATCTAGAAAAAAAAAGACGGCTATTCGAATGTTCTCATAAAATAATACCTTATAACAAATTTAGCCTTATAGAAAATCATCATATTTTTTCCAGCATATATCATTTTCTGCTTATCAGGTTAAAAGCTGCCATATCTCTTAATATTTGCTAGTTCAAAGTCTAATTTGACAATATGAAAATACAATTTGGCTTTTGCTAATCTGTTTATTTTCTCATTTATTAAAAATAGGCAATAAGTGCATTCCTTATATTGAATTATTGGACAGATAATTAGACAAATATTAACGGTTGCTGAGTACTAGAATGAGTGATAAAATCTTTAGGAAAATAGGTGTGCTCTCAGGTCTCGCAGAGATCACATTCTGCTGAGATAGACATTAGCCAAATAAGAAGAGAAGAGGAAAAACGCAATCATGCTGTGTGCCACCAAACAAATTTACGTATATTAGGAACATCAGATTCAGGAGGTTGGAGAAAGCTTCCTTGAGTGAATTTTGTCTGAGATTAAAACGGATGCTGCACCAGGTAACTGATGAAGAGGAGAGGGGAGAGGAGTGCAAGGGGACGGAATAAGTATAGACTTTTCTGCTGTGGGAGGAGCAGGTATAGATTTCCAGAATTGTAAAAGGTTCGGGGCTGCTATAGCAGACAAGGGAAGGGGACGCAAGGTATACTATGAGCCTGAAGTTGTAAGGAGGGCCCCATTTCATGCTGGACCTTTCTGGCCTCTCTCACTAGTTTTGGCTTTATTTTAGGAGCAATTATAAACAATTGATGGATTTCGGCGTGTCCCAAAGAGGCAGAAAAGTTGATCTGATTAAATTTTTATTTCAAAGACAATTCCAATTTCTGACTCTAGAATATAGATTGGCAATGTGAACAAGCAAAATCATCTAGGAGTCTATTACAGATATTCTAATGAGTGTTAAAAGTAATGGGCTATTATGATTATTGGTGTAAATATTTACAATGAGTAGACTTGAGGTCAATAGCTAAACTTCAAGACAAAAGTAAATGGGTATTTGGAGGAGTAGGCAAAAGAGTGGTAATGTTTAAGAATGGCTTTGTGTTTCTTCCTTGTGGTATGCAATAGGTGACAGAGTCATTCAATAACACAGGCAGCCCTGTCCAGTGTGATTTAGTTGGTTGGAGCTTCATCCATGGGCAGGGGGGTCATGGGTTCATTTATGGTTGGGGTGTGTGCCTAGGGTTCAGTATTGGTCCCTGGTCCAAGCATGCATGCAGAAGATGGTAGTTCAATGTTTCTCTCTCACATCCATGTTTCTTTCCCTCTCTCCCTCCCTCCCTTCCTCATTTTCTAAAAACAACTTGGTAAGCATGTCCTTGGGTGAGGATAATAATAATAAATAATAACAATAATAATAATATAGGCATCTCTGAAGAAGGGCAGATATGGGAAGAAAATATTATGAATGTAGTTATAATAGGTTGAACAACTAATGACTTTGATCAATTTAACAGGATATGTTAATAGGGAGTTGTACATAATAATTTGAGATAGAAGAAAAAGTCTTGGCTAGCTGCAATGACTTCTGACACCAATTACCCAAATTTAGGCTGAATCCCACAGGTTAAGACTAGAGTCTTCCAGGAAACTACTCTCACTTCAGACACCAGTTGCAACTTTGGGGGTTCTCAGACCACTCTCATTTATGACCAAATGACTTCTAATCTGGGGATCCCACTATCTTGTAAAGTTTAACAATTCACTAAAATTGCTTATGTAACTCAGAATAATGCTATATTTATCGCTATAGTTTTATTATAGCAAATGGATTCAGATCAAAACTAGCCAGAGGAAAGATGCATAGTGCAAGACCTGGAAAGTTTCCAAATATGAAACTTGGATTGTTCTTTCTTCCTAAAGTCAGGATACGTGAACATCCCAGCTTACTGATATGTGACAGAGTCCACAGAGTATGACCAACCAGAATAGTTTACCTAAGTTCAGCATCCAGAGGTTTTATTGAGGTTTCGTTATGTAGGCATGATTGACTGAATCACTGGCCACATGACTCAAATTGAAAATTCACCTTCCATCCCTCCCCAGAGGTCAAACTGATATCATTTGACTCAAAATCCCAACCCCCTAATCACATCATTGGTCTTTCTAGCATGATCAGCCTCCATCCTGAGTCATTCCATTAGCCCAAACTGTCTAAGGGACCAAGCTGAGTCACCCAGTTAGCATACAGCATCAGTTGTGGTATGAGAGGCCCACCATAAATATCAAAGATACTCTTATTACTCAAGAAATTCTAAGGATTTATAGGCTACCACTCAAGAACCAGGGACAAAGATCTGTTATTTTATTACACCTAACAATGTAACTTCTTTTTCCTTTATAATCCTCACATGAGGATGTATATTTTTTTATTTGAGAGAGAGAGAAGAGAGAGACATTGATTGGTTGCCTCCCATATGTGCCACAACTGAGGACTGAACCCACAACTTAGGTATGTGCCTTGACTGGGGATTGAACCTGCAGCCTTTTGATGTACAGGATGACACTCCAACCAGCTGAGCCGCATGACCAGGGCTAACAGTAGAACTTTTTTTTTTTTTTTTTAAGATTTTATTTATTTATTTTTAGAGAGAGGGGAAGGGAGAGAGGAAGAGAGGGAGAGAAACAGCAATGTATGGTTGCCTCTCACGTGGCCCTCACTGGGGACCTGGCCCGCAACCCAGGCATGTGCCCCAACTGAGAATCGAACCGGGACCCTTTGGTTTCCAGCCCGTAATCAATCCACTGAGCTACACCAGCCAGGGTAACAGTATAACTTTTTGAGGACTCTACATCTAGGCCTTGTTACAGCTGTGGGTATAGATAAGCTTATCTAATTATTCGAATGTTGTACTTTGAATTAGTTTTAAGACTACATTGAAGTTTTAGAATCGCCAACATTTAATGCTTAGGTTGAGGAAGGTGAGCCAATAAGAAAAGGAAATAAGGAGTGGCTAAAAATGTAAGAGAGATCTAGAGTGGATATCTAAATGCTGGAAGAGATCAGGCATGCAACTGTTGTTGAGATTACTTGTAAGAGGAAGCAGATTTTTTTCTTTTTATTTACTGCCCTGGATGTAATGCTGACCTTTGGTGTTCTGGTTTTGGTAGCTAGATGGGGGCTGGAGACGAGATGAGGCAATGGTTGACTAGTGTGATTCAGCAAGCATGGACAATGACTTGAGGACATGTGGCTCTGAAGGCAAAGGGTAATGTTTCCCCAATGACTGGAAGAATGTAAAGAGTTTTGGGTTTATGTTTTGTTTCATTTGGTTTGATTCGACCAAAGAGAATGAAATTTAAAAGTGAATAAGAAAGAGAGAGGGTGATAATAATTTTGAAAGAGAAGCTATTGTTCGTTCCAGAGTATTTGGAAGAGAAGGAAGTAAAGCACAGAAGAGTTTTATGTAAGGGGAGGGACAGGAAGAGAGGGAATTATCAAAGGTAAAGACAGCATCATTCCATGGCAGTCCTCCATGTGGGCATTGGGCACAGAGCAATGAACAAAGAAGAAGTAACTATGTCCTAATGGAGCTTATAGTCTAGTTAAAAAGCTACATTAAAGAAGCAAATGACCAGATATACACATAAATTACCAATGAGAACAGTCTAACCGAGGAAACAAATAGTGTCTGGAAGAAGAAAACAAACATATGAACAAAACAAACAAATGGGTCTACATAGACGACATGGAGAGATTCTGAAACTTTATATTTAAATTAAAGGTTGAAAGGGCCCCTTTGCACAGATATGGGAGTGAATAAAACAAGAATACAGACAGTGAGTACATCATGGGTAAAAGCTCTACCCAGGGTGATAATGAGGATGACCTATTTGAGGAATTGAAAAGAGGTCAGTAGGACTTGATTGGGAATGTAGTAGAAAGGGGAGAATAGAAATGAGGTTATTTAAAAGACTCGATCCAGTGATTCCACTTCTGGGAACATATAGAAAGGAACCCAAACCACTCATTCGAAAGAACGTAAGAACCCATATGTTCATTGCGATGTCATTTACAGTCATCAAGATATGGAAGCAGCCCAAGTGACCATCAGTGGATGAGTGGATAAAACAACTATGGGGCATTTATACAATGGAATACGACTTGTCAATAAAAAAGAAGACAATTTTACTCTTTGCGACAGTATGGATAGACCTGGAGAACATTGTGCTAAGTGAAATAAGCCAGCCAGAGAAAGACAAATACCATGTGATCTCACTCATATGGGGAATCTAATGAACAAACTGAACTAATATGAAAAGTGGGGACAGACTCTTACGTGGAGAGTGGGATGATGGCTGTGGTTGGGAGGCATTAGAGGGTGGAGAGTTGAGCAAAAAGGAAAAAGGACCCATCGACACAGACAGTAATGTGGTGATTGCTGGGGGGGGAAGGGACTAAATGGTAATGGAAAAGTACATGAAGATTAAATTAAAAAGAAGAAAATAAAAAATAAATAAAAGACATGTACCCATGTATCTGCTCTTTTTATCATCGTCCTTCCTTCTTAACGTTCCAAGATTCTTTTATTATTACTTTTCTGTTTAGCTGTCCCTTTAGCTATCCCCCCTTTAGCTATCCTTTGAGGGATAGCCGTTAGCTATCCCTTGAACATCTTTTGGCTATCCCTTGAGGGCAGGTATGCTGGCAGCAGATTATTTTAATTGTCCTTTATGTTAGAATGATTTCATTTCCTTTTCATTCCTGAAGATAAGTTCCACCATATATGTATTTGCAGTTGGCAGTTCTTCTATTTCAGCACTTGAAATATGCTGTGCTATTTCTTTTGGACTTCCATATTTTCAGATGTGAATTCAAATCGGTATCCATATTTTACCATGTGTAATGCACAATTTTTTTGCCCAAATTTTTGAGGGAAATGTAAGGATGCATATTATACATGGGTAGCAGTAATCTTGTATCTATATAAACATTTTTAATTCTTTTATTCATGCTTATGTATTAAAAGTGTAACCTTAGGAAGCAATAGCAAAACTGAAAAAGATAGTACTTCTGATATTGACAGTGATGAAAAGTTCTTGGCCTTCTATGATACGTAAATATCATAGATTTGTTACCAGTACATAAAAATTCTTGTACCATAATGTTTAAAAATAAATGCTAAAATTACCTTTATAATACAAAAAACAAGTATCTAAACATAAATAAATTAAAATTGAGTTTAAAATTGAGTTAAAAATTAAAATGAAAGATTTTTTTTCCCTGAAAGTTTGTGCTAAAAATATGGGTGCATATTATACACAGCAAAATATGGTATTTCCATTTAAGTTGTTTATCTCTGACTGCTTACAAAGTTTTTTCTTTGTCTTTTGTTTTCAAAAGTTTGTGTTGTCTGCTGTGGACTTCTTTGAGTTTATTATCTTTGGATTTCATGAAGATTCTTGAATGTGTAGCTAAGTAATTTTTAAACAAATTTTGAGTATATTTTTAACAAGTTTAACAAGTCTTCAAGCCACTATTTTTCTGGTGCTCACAGAGCCTTACCCTCTTTCCATTTTCCTTCTGGATATTGATGATACAAATGTTGGGTCTTTTATTGTCTCACATGTCTTCGAGGTGTTGCTCTTTTTTTTTTAGTTCATTTTCTTTCTCTTGTTTAGATAGGATCAATTCTACTGGTCAAAGTCTCAAAGTTACTGATTTTATGCTCTGTCTTTTCCATTCTTCTACTCAGCCCATAGACATGTTTTTAAATTGTGGCTTGTATATTATTAAGTTCTAAAATTGCTAGTTTGTTCTTTTTTATAATTTTTAATTTTTTGTTGAGATTTTCTAGTTTTTCATTTGTTTCAAGATAATCTATAATTGATTGTCGAAGCATTTTATAATAGCAGATAATTCTAGATATCTAATCTATCACAGGGTTTATGTCAGTGGATTATTTTTTTCTCATTCAAAATTCAGTATAATTTTCTTAGTTCTGGTATGATGGGTGATTTAATTATATCCTGCACATTCTGTCTATTATGATAGAAGACTCTAGGTTCTATTTAAAGCTTTCACTTCAGAAGGCATTCACTCTGTATAGGTTGAGCATGCATGTACTGACGTACTTTTATGAGCTGTATTTTTATGGCAGTAAGTTTCAGTCTTTGTGGTGTTACTTTGCTCAGTTTGGTTTATCTGAGATCAACAAAACACTTTTTGGTCCCCGCGCTGGTGGTCACTGAAGAAGCCAAAGGGGACATCCAGGGGCTCTCAGTGAGAGAACAGTCCCAGGCCGAAGAAAGTATAGAGATCTTTTGGACCACAGAAGTTTTTTTGTTTTTTAAGTTTTATTTATTTTACTTTTAGACAGAGGGTAAAAGATGGACAGAGAGAGGGAGAGAAACATCAATATGTGGTTGCCTCTCGTGTGCCTCCTACTAGGAACCTGGCCTACAACCCAGGCATGTGCCCCAGTTGAGGACTGAACTGGCAACACTTTGGTTAGCAGACTGGTGCTCAATCCACTGAACCACATCAGACAGCACAAGGTTTGTCGTTTTAAGATCCACATACCAATGTCCTTCAGCCGCCCTTGTGTCTCTGGTCAAAGAAGGGGAATCCTAGACGTGAGGACCCAAAGGTACTTTCTGGGCTAGGCTGCCACCTATGCGCTATAACCTGCCGGTTCCTTCTGCTTACTTATTCTAGTGTCTCCCCGTAAGGCAACAGAGTATCAGGCCTGTGAGTGCTTCCCTGGCTTGGTACTTAATGAGATTCCCCCTGCTTTTTAGAGATAGTGAACATTTTCTGGGCTGTGTTACTTGTTCCGACTGGCTCTTTGCCAGGCTTCTTCTTGCCTGCTTCTATGTCCCTTGGTGAAAGGTGGGATGGGAGTCCCGGGGACCAACAAAGCTTCCCAGACCAGGTTTTTTTTTTTTTTTTTTTGTGGTCTCTTGCCAGTACCATCTGTCTTAGTATTGCCCTACTGGGAAGGGAGTCTCAGACTTTGTGGACAAAGAGATGGCCTTTTCTGGACACTTAGTGTTAGAAGGTCTCCTGATGATCTTAAAGGTTTCCCTGGTGTTTTTGGCAGGACTTTTGTTATCCATGGTGAGGAATGAACCTACATGGGCTGCCTTCTGTTGTAGGGAAAGGCCAGGTCTAGGAGACTCTCTGGTGGATGGGTCCCATAATACTTCCCTACCACTGTGTTGTTCCTCCAATCATGGGATACCAAACTTCCATCTCAGTGGCTCTCAGGCATTTCCTTTGCTTTCCTCTGGTGTTATTGCAAGGGTTTATAATTGTACTTAATTAGGACGAAGGAAGAAAATGAGCCCATGCCTTCTTATCTAGACCAAAGATCACAATAAATTTAGTTAATAGTTTTTGCTTATACTAAGAATCATCTTAACAAAACTTTTACTTTAAGCATGTACGGACTATTACAAAATATTATGTGGAAGCTACTGAGTGTATAAAACTACAATAAAATTACATGGGCATATTTATCTTCTGCTATAGATATACAAATATGATAACAATAACAAGGCATTTTTAACATTTGAGAAATATTCAAGTCATGTTTTAAAAATGTATATATGTAGATGTTTCTCAAATACATACATGATCTATGGGGTCTGAATCTGTTTCATAAAGTTATTAATATAATTGAATTAATTAATTATTTAGGGAAAACCTCAAGTGTTTAATATTAGCTGGTCTCCCTTCCATATCTGGGAGATAAAACAATGAATTAAAGAGATAAAACTCCTTGGTTCCTTGAGAGAGGAGCAGTTTTAATCTCTGTTCAAAATGACAAAATTAGTAAGTGTTCAGTCTTATTTTAAGGTTCTTTTAATATAGTAACCTCATCAAGTTTATGTTAAAAAATGATCCAGTCAGATTATGAATTCTTAAAATTTGCTACCAATATGTTAATCTGTAATTTATTTATTTATTTTTTATTTTTTTTTTATTTTTAGAGAGAGGAGAAGGGAGGGAGAAAGAGAGGGAGGAACAGCAATGTATGGTTGCCTCTCACATGGCCCTCACTGGGGACCTGGCCCGCAACCTAGGCATGTGCCCCGACTGGGAATCGAACTGGGACCCTTTGGTTCCCAGCCCGCGCTCAATCCACTGACCTACACCAGCCGGGCCCAATATGTTAATCTGTAATTTAAAAATCTGTTGTATATACAAACCTTAATTTTCTTTTGAATAAACCTGTCTCAAAGTTTCTCAATGCATTAATTTAACAAAGGCGTTACAGGACAGTGCCTACCAAATGTAAATATCATGGGCTAGTCAAGTGCAGTATAGTTGTGTCACACGTATGCCTAAATAAAAATTTGAAAAAGCAAAAATTCAGCATTATTTTTTCAAAGATATTCCAAATTATTCTGTATTTTATTTTCAAATTAAATTGCTTTTATTCCTCACTGGTGATGCAGCACATGTGAGTCAGCTGTATGAAAAATGTAAGTTATAGAGGATGTACAAACAATTAATAGTAAATAAATAATAAGAGCAAACTTTGTGTTGCCTTAGAGCAGTAAACCTTACTAGGTGCAAGCTTCACACTTTTGAGGAAAATAAAAGTCCAAGAGAATTTGATTTTGTATTGGCATATCTACTTGCTGTCTCCTGCCTATGGCAGACTCCAGCTACTGCCTTCAACACCATAATTTAACACTAGGAACTCACTCTTTCTTAATGACACTATCCTTTGAGCAATATACTAATAGATCATGTGCTGATGATATTCATTAATGATGAATCACAGTAATATATCATTTTCTCTGTCACACAGGTGTTTTATCAGATTAATTTCATCAGTGCAATGAACTGTGATGATGATGCATTGCTTAAGGATGGTGCAATTCAGAAAGAAATAAAATGTGAAGTCAAACCAGTATTCAATGGCATTGAGGCTCTGTTTAAAACTTTCATAGAAACAATAGGTATAAATGAAATGTTCATTTAAATGTTCAGCGTAAATTGCAGTATGTATAATGGTTAGAGTAAAGTAGCTTATATTTCTACTTAACTTGATCACCAACTTACACCATACACAAAAATAAATTCAAGGTGGACAAAAGACTTAAATATAAGTCATGACACCATAAAAGCCCTAGGGGGGAAGGGAGAAAAATCTCGAATATTCCACAAAGCAATATTTTCACTGATATGCCCCCTAGAGCAAGGGACATAAAGGAAATGATAAACAAATGGGACCTCATCAAATTAAAAAAGCTTCTGAATGGCTAAAGAAAACAACATTAAAATGAAAAGAGAACAAACCGTATGGGAAAACATATTTGCAAATGATACCTTGGACAAGTGTTTGATCTCCAAAATATGTAACAAATTCACATGACTCCACTACAGGGAGACAAACAACCCAATTAAAAAAATGGGCAAAGGACCTGAATACACACTTCTTCAAGGAAGACATACAGAGAGAGGACCCAGAGACAAATGAAAGGATGCTCAGCAACAATAGCCATCAGAGAGATGCAAATTAAAACCACAATGAGATACCACTTCACACCAGTGAGAACGGCTATCACAAACAAATCAATGAACAATAAGTGTTGGAGAGGATGCAGAGAAAAGGGAACCCTAGTACACTGTTGGTGGGAATGCAGACTGGTGCAGCCACTGTGGAAAACAATATGGAGTTTCTTCAGAAAACTAAAATTGGAACTGCTTTTTGACCCAGAAATTCCACTGCTGGGATTATACCCTAAGAATCTTGAAACACCAATTCAAAAGAACCTATGCACCCCAATGTTCAGAGCAGCACAATTTATAATAGCCAAGTGTTGGAAGCAACCTAAGCGCCCATAAGTAAATGAACAGATCAAAAAACTATGGTACATTTACACAATGGAATACTACACAGAAAGAAGGAGCTCCTACCCTTCGCAACAGCATGGATGGAACTTGAAAGCATTATGCTAAGTGACATAAGCCAGGCAGTGAAATAAAAGTATCATATGATCTCACCTATAAGCGGAACCTAATCAACAAAACAAACAAGCGAACAAAATATAACCAGAGATGTTGAAATAAAGAACAAACTGACAGTAATCAGAGGGGAGCGGGGAGAAGGACAATAGGGGATAGTAAGGGGAAGGGCCATCAAGGAACATGTATAAAGGACACAAGGACAAAGCCAAAGGGGGTGGGTTTGAGGGTGGGAGGCAGGGATGGGTGAGGCAGGGGGGTGCGGTGATGTGAAAATGGAGACAACTGTACTTGAACAACAATTAAAAAAAAGCACATTGAAATCTTAAAACCATAACTTCTTAGTGTTTGACAAATGGTCTAACTGGGTAGCAAATCATCAAACTCATATAAAACAATTTTTTGTAAAATTAAGATATTGTTTGTCTTTTCCTGTACTTAAAATTATTAAAGTTAGCAGTTTAATTTTTTAAAATATAGACATGTTGCAGTATATATTTAGTGAAATATATTAAATAAAAAATGAAATGTTTTTATAGTGGATTTGGGTCATGTTAAAGAAATTTTTTCAAGTTTACAATATACATTTAGTCAAAAATAATATATTAAAATGATATTTTCTCTTGTTTTATGCGAATAAAATTTAAAAACATCATTAAGAGAGAATTTTAATTAGCTTTCCCATGTTGATAATGAGAAAAGTGTTAACTTTTTATTGACATTTTTATTTTCAATTATAAAATTGAATCTTAATTAGCATTCCATTAAATTACTGTCTTAAAACTTTTATGTGATTATTACTTTACCATTGAAGGCATTTTTTTCCCCTTTACTATCCCCCTACCTCCTTCCCTCTGGTAAAACCATACTGTTGTCTATGAATTTCAGTTTTATATCCCACACATGAGTAAAATTATATGGGTTTTAGCTTTTTTGATCAACTTATTTAATTTATTTTAATATTCTCAAAGTCCACACATGTTATTACAAATGGCAGTATTTCATATTATTTTCTGGCTGAGTAGTATTCAATTGTATGTATGTACCTTTTATGCTTTACTGAAACCTCTACTGAAGGACACTTTGGTTATTTCCATGTCTTAGTGACTGTGAATAAGGTTGCAGGGAACAAAAGGTTGCATATACAAGCATGAACTGCCCCAAAACTGTAATTATCTTCTGGAAGGTGAGTACGTTGTAGTACAGGCTTCCACTACTAGGTGCATGTTCTAGGAACCCATCTGTACCAGTGTACCAGCTGGAATTGTTGTGAGAGGCTGCATTTGGCTTCAGTGAATTTTTTTAACTCTTTGCACGTTTCACGATGGGTTATTTATGAGTGCTCCTGTACACACTGTGCTGAGTGTCAGCAGTTTTGGATCAAAACAGTATGGCACCCTTTCAGTAGTGTCTGTTTGTAACATAGTCTGCCCTATAAGTCAGCTGGGCAACTGCTGGGCTAGCTGCCTGCTGAGCACCCTGGCACCAAGGAACAGACAAAAGTTACACACAGTAAATATGCTATTCACTCAGCTTTTACTGAATGCAGGTTCACTTCAAAGTAGAACATCAACACACATTCATATCCTACTCACACTCTAACAGTCTAAAAGGAATATAACACACACATACACACAGCAATCAATGGGGGATAATGAGCTGGAGTCCCAGAGTCTCAGTCTGCAGTCTGGGAGACAGCACGGTGGGCAAGGGAGTTGTCAGCATTGTGCAAGGAAGGATCTCCAGAGCCAGGTGGGCAGCAGGACAGACGAAGTCCACAGTCCAGCGGGGCAGAACCTCTGGCAGCTGAATCTAAGGGAGATCAGTGTGGCATGAAGCAGCTTTCTGGTGTGTGGAGCTGTCTGGAGGCTGTCTCAGTTACACCTTGAAAGCAGTGTTCGCCATCCTTCTGGGTCTTTTCAATAAATGTCTTGACACCCCTGCTAGCAAGTGTGGAATTTCCCCAGGAGCTTATCTATGGGTGGTCCTGCTTTGCAGACATGGCTACTCCGACCACATGTGCACATATCTTAAGTGTCTTCTTACCAGATGTGTCTGCTCTTACCATATGGGCAGATGAGTTTACTCTGACTTTGGTAATTTTCCCTTTGAACCAAAATGTCATGGCTGACTGACAGCCCTTTTAGTTGACATGATTGCCTGCACTTTGTTTTATATACTTTATGCTGTTTTTATTGGACCAATGCCATGTTATTAGTCCTGCTCTCCACACCCCTGTGCCTCACCCACCCTATTCTTGTTTGCATCATGTTTTGTTTGTTTGCATCCCAGATGAAAAAAGCCCTCAAAGGGAAAAAATTTGCAGATGTGGAAGAGGTAAAATAAAAACACAGCAGAAGCATTAAAAGGCATCAAAATCATGTTCAGAAACTGTTTTGAGCAGTGGGAAAAAATTCCGATATGCGTACGGCATCAAATGGAGAATATGTTGAAGGTGAGTGAAGTTTAAACATGTAGAATACATACATGCTTTTTTAATAAATAAATCCCAGTGTCTTTTGGGCCCCTCTTGTATCTTTTAAAATAAATGTTTTCAAGTTTTTTTATGCAGATACCAAGAAGAGGGATCATCGGGTCATATGATAACTTTATTCTTAATTTTTTGAGGAACTGCCATGCTGTTTTCCACAGTGGCTGTGCCAGTCTACATTCCCACCAGCAGTGGACGAGGGTTCTTTCTTCTCCGCAACCTCTCCAACATGTCTTGTTGATAATAGCCACTGTAACAGGTGTGAGGGTGTGAGGTGGTATCTTGTTGCTGTTTTGATTTGTATTATCCTAATAGCTAGTTAAATCGAGCTTCTTTTCATATACGTGTTGTCCATTTGTATGTCTTTTTGGGAGAAGTATCTGTTCAGGTCGTCTGCCCATTTGTCTGTGTGTGTGTGTTGAGTTGTATAAGTTTTTTATAAAATTTGGATATCAACCCCTTGTCAGAGCTGTTGTTTGCAAATATCATTGCCTATTTGGTTAGTTGTCTTTTGTTTTATTGTCAGTTTTTTGTTTTTGTTATTTATTTATTTATGTATTTATGTATTTATTTATTTATTTATTTATTTATTTATTTATTTATTTTCTGTGCAGAAGCGTTATAGTTTGATATAGTCCCATTCATTTATTTTGCCTTTACTTCCTTTACCATTGGGGTCAAATTCATAAAATATTCTCTAAGACCAACATCTATAAGTTTAGTATTTATGTTTTCTTCTATGTAGTTTATGTTGCAGATCTTATATTTAGATCATTGACCCATTTTGAATTAATTTGTGTACATGGTGACAAACCGTAATCTAGTTTCTCTCTATCAAGTGTGGTGTTCCCATTTTCCCAGCACCATTTACTGAAGAGTCTTTTTTTCTCCACTGTGTGATTTTCAGCTCATTTGTCAAAAATTATTCACATATATGCATGTGGTTTTACTTCTGGGCTCTCAGTTCTGTTTCATTGGTGTGTGTCTCTTTTTCTTCCAACACCATAGTGTTTTGATTACTGTAACTCCATATTATAATTTGAGGTCAGGTAGTGTGATACCTTCAGCTTTGTTCTTTTCTCTAAGGATTGCTTTGGCTATTAGGGGTCTTGTGTGGTTCCGCACAAATCTGATAATTTTATGTTCTATTTCTTTAAAAATAATATTGGGATTTTGATGGGGATTGAATTAAATCTGTATTGATTAGGGTAAAATGGACATTTTAACTATGTTGATTCTTCCAGTCCATGAACATGCAATATCTTCCTATTTCATTGTGTCTTTTTTAATCTGTTTTAATAATGCTTTGTAGTTTTCACTATATAGGTCTTTCCCATGATCTGTTATGTTGATTCCTAGGTATTTTGTTATTTTTTTAGAAACTGCAAAATAATTTTTTCATTTTTTTTACCTAAAATTTTATTGTTAGCAAATAGGAATGTACATTCCTATTGGTACATTGATTTGATATCCTGCAAATTTACCATATCTGTTTATTGTTTGTAACAGATTTTGATTGAGTCTTCAGGGCTTTATAAATACAGAATTTTGTCATCTACAAAAAGTGATATTTTTACTTTTTCATTCCCAATTTGGATGTCCTTAATTACTTTCTCCTGCAGGATTGCTCTGGATAAGACTTCTAGAATCATATGTTGAACAAATGTGGTGAGAGTGGACATCCTTGGCTTATTCCTGATCTTAGAGGAACATTCTCCAGTTTTTCACCAGTACATTAGCTAAGGGTTTTTAATATGAGCTTTCATTATGTTGAGGTGTTTGTCTTCTATATACATTTTTAAGTGTTTTAATCATAAATGGATTTTTTGTCTTATCAAATGTTTTTTTTTTCTGAATCTGTTGAGGAGATCATATGATTTTTATTCTTTGTTTGGTTAATGTGGTGTATTGCACTGATGGATTTGAATATCTTAAGCTATCCTTTTGACCCTGGAATGAACCTCACTTGATTGTGATGTATTGTGTTTTAATGTATTGTTGTGTTCTATTTGCTAGTATTTTGCTTAGGATTTTTCAATCTGTATTCATCCGAAATGTTGGTCCTTAACTTTCTCTTTTTGTATTATCATTGCCTGGTTTTGGTGTCAGGGCTTTGTTGGCCTCATTAGGAAGTATTGCCTCATATTCAGTTTTTTGGAAAAAATTGAGAGGGATAGGTATTAAATCTTTGAATGTTTGTTAGAAGTCATTGATTCAGTCATTTTTGGCAGGGGAGGGTTTTTTGGTGATTGTTTCAATTTCCTCACTGTTGATCGGTCTATTTACATTTGCCAATTTTCCATGAGTTAGTCTAGGTTTGTTATTCTTTTCTTCAAAGTTATTAAATTTGGTGGCATATAGTCTTTTTATTTTAAAATTTTATTTATTAAAGAGAGGGGAAGGCGGGGAGAAAGAGAGAAAGAGAAACATTAATGTGTGCTTGCCTCTCCAGGGCCCCCTACTGGGGACCTGACCCAGGACCCAGGCATGTGCCCTGACTAGGAATCAAACCGGCAACCTTTTGATTCACAGGCTGGCACTTAATCCACTGAGCCACACCGGCCAGGGCTGTTGGCATATAGTCTTTCACAGTGATCTAGTGTGATCCTTTGTATAGCTGAGATGCTGGTGTAACCTGTCTGCTTTTATTTCTGATTTTGCTTATATGAGTCTTCTCTCTCTCTCTCTCACACTCTCTATCTCTATCTCTTTAGCAAGTATGGCCAGAAGTTTGTCAATTTCATTAATCTTTTCAAAGAACCAGCTTTTGATATATTAATTTCTATAAAGTCTTTTTGTTCTCTATTTAATTCAATTCTGCTCTAATTTTTATTAATTCCTTTCTCCTGCTGAGTTTGGGTTGCCTTTTTTCTTCTTTTTCTAATTCTTTAATATGTAATGTTAGGTTGTTTACTTTGGTATTTCTTTTGTTTCTGGAGGTAAGTCTGTTATGATATAAACTGCTCTCCCATTACTCTTTTCACTACACCCCACTGGTCTTGATATATGATATTGCCATTCCCATTTGTCTCTATATACCTTTTGGTTTTATTTTTATTTCTTCTTTCACTCAGTCATTTTTTAGCAGTATGTTGTTTAATCTCCACATATTTTTGGGTTTTTTTTTTACTCTCTTTTTTGCAGTTGATTTCTAACTTTGAAGCACTGTGGTTAGAGAATATGCTTATGGTACATCTTTGAACTTATCTAGAGCTGTCAATGGAGTATTTAGATTCCCAACTGTTATCGTGTTTTGTTTTTCTTTTCTTTTTTTTTTTTTTTTTTTTTTTTTTTTTTTTTTTTTTTTTTTTTTTTTTTTTTTTTTTTTTTTTTTTTTTTTTTTTTTTTTTTTTTAGTTTCTTCCTTTAGTTCTGTTTGTAGCAACTTTATATATTTAAGTGCTTCTTAATTGGGGGGGATATATGCATTATGTCTTCTTCATGCAGTGTCCCCTTTATCATTAAACGATGCCTTTGCTTCTCGTTACCTTTGTTACCTGGAGATCTATTTTTTCAGATGTAAGTGTGGTTACACCTGCTTCTCTGTGGATGTGATTTATTTGCTGAATCATTTTCCACTCTCACTTTGAATCCACCTCTGTCTTCGCAGCTTAGATATGTCTACTGAAGGAAGCATATGATTGGGTTTTGTTTTTGATCCAGGCTGCTACTCTTTGCCTTTTTGTTGGTGAATGTAGTCCAATTACATTTGGGGAAATTACTGATATATGAGCATTGCCTACAGCCACTTTATCTTTTGTTTTTTTCAGAGCTCTTGCCTCCGTTGCTTCATTTCCTTTGCACTTGTATCATTTCTGTTTGGCGGTATCATTCCCTCTGTCTTGTTCCTGGATTTCTATTTTTGATATCATTAATTCTTTCTTTTATTTGATCAGCTCTATTTCCTATGCTCGCTAGCTTATTCTTCAACTTTTTGATTGAGGTCTTCATCTCCAGAATTTGGTTCTTTTTAAAGTTTCAGTCTCTTTTGTAAAGTACTCATATTGTTTGTTAATTTGTTTTCTGAGCTCATTAAACTGCTTATCTGTATTTTCTCGTGTCTTGTTGAATTGTTTTCAGAACAGCAATCTTGAATTCTCTACCATTTCAATCACATATTTCCATGTCTTCAGATTTTTTTTCTGGAGTTTTTTCATTTTCCTTCTGAGCTGCCTGGTTACTTTGGGTATTCATGATATTTAATGAATTCCTTGCCTGTCTGGACATTAATGCTGAGTGGCACTTCTCTAGAAGATTGATACCAAGAAGACTCTCTATCATTTTCCAGTAGGTGGAGGCAAATCTGATATTTAGCTTTCTTGCACTTCTCTGATTCTATAGGTCGCTGTGGAATGGTGGAAAACTGGCAAGGTGGGTGCCTGCCTCTCTTGTGATCTGGTTGCCCCAGTTCCTGGGGACAAACCCTGCAGGGAAAAGCAGTGGGAGATGGGGCTCCAAATCTGTGAAATCCCAGTGCTGTCTCTCACAACCATACATTGCTCTTTCTGTAGCCATGATGCCTGGTGGTTGGGTGGACTGCGGTAACCCGGCCACCTTCTAAGTTTCTTTGCCCTCCCCGTAACGGTGATCTCAGACCTCCTCGGAGACACCCTTGTGCCCCTGGTCCTGTGACCAGTAGCAGAGTTTGTCCTTTGCTCATTGAGAAAGTGATTCCCTAGTACCACTTCTCAGGTTTGCAGATAGTGAGCTCTGCAACCCGACACCAGGGGCAAAGGAAAGTGAGTTCTGGCAGGTTAAGGAGGGGCCAGTCTCTGTGGCTTTTTTCCTCTGTCCAGAATGCACACAGCCAGACAACTGCAGTTGCTTTTCTGTGCCATTTCCTGCCTAGTCACCGGGCTCAGCTGCAGCTTGTACAACCCACACGCGCATGAATGCCCATTGAATCCCTTTGCTTTTCCTGACTGAAGAGGGTGCCAGCCACAA
>PVJI01008013.1:0-73931 GCA_004026765.1 Micronycteris hirsuta
CAGAGAAACAAAATAGAACCAGAGACATTGAAGTTTAGATCATTCTGGCAGTAACCAGAGGGGAAAGGGAAGGGGAGAAGGGGGACAAGGGTATTCAGGAACTGCAATGAAGGACACATGGACAAAACCAAGGGGGAGGGGGGAAGCAAGGGAGGGAGGTGGGTTTGCCTGGGGTGGGGTGGGGGGAGGGTAAATGCGGACAACTGTAATTGAACAACAATAAAATAATTTAAAAAAAAAAAAAAAAAGAAACCAAATTATTTAAGCACCAGCACTGTATGTAGCTTATAGCAAGTGGTCAGTTAGGTTACTTCAATTAAGTTTTGGTAGCAGTTAATTGGAGCCTCAAGTCATTTTTTTGTCTTTAAAAAGCTAATCTAAAACAACAAAATAAAATGATTAAGTATTTCTTAAACAATATTTTTTACAAATGTACACTATAGGATTTCATGAAATGTGAGTTGTTAATCTTTTCACAGAAATGCATTTGGAGTTCATTCAGAAAAAAGGGCCACATGTCCCTCAAGGTTCTATGAACAGTCATCTCTCAGGCCACCAATTCTGTGATGGCAGGGTGGGGTCAGGGGTGGCTTTTGGTACTTCTGAATGAGATTTGGGATTCAGCCTTCTTAGTCACAGTTTCATTTTCATATATTTGAACATTTCACACATAAATAAAACCCAGGCTCTTTCTCAGGGATACAGACCATAGTTAAAATATGGAACAACCCAAGTGCCCATCAATGAATCAATGGATACGCAAAATATGGTTTATACCTGCAGTGAAATATTACTCAACCTTAAAAAGGAAGGAAATTCTGATCCCTGGTTCCACATGGACAACCTTGAGGACACTGTGCGAAGTGAAATAAGCCAGTCACAAGAAGACAAATACGGACTTCCGCCAAGATGGCGGCGTAGGTGGGCGCACTTCGCCGTGCACAACCAAAGAGTTTAAACAACGAACGCAATAGTGAAAAATAAGCAACCAGAACAGACAGAATCTAACTGAAGGGAAGTCCAACACCCGGGAGGTTGGAGAGGACGAACATCCAGGCCGGTGAGTGGGGCAGAACCAAGCGGAGGAGCGGAGTGAGAGGCAGTTTGCCTGGAGGGACTCACGCCCCAAGCGCCTAAACAAAACACGACCCCAAACAACGGGTGAACCCCGCAAGCCGGTTCCGAAGAGGCCAGTGGGAACCAGCAGGGCCGAGACTGGCGGAAAAGGCAGTGGGGAACTAGGGAGCGGAGGGAGATAGGGAGCCGGCGGTGATAGGCAGTCGCCATTGCTCCCTCCCAGGCCCCGCCCCTAGAGAGAACATCACAAAAAAGGCGACCCAGGTTGCTGGGGCACCAGTAAACACCTAAGAATCCGACAGATGCCCTGAGATAAAAAGAATGAAAATGGCCAAAATGAAAGATCAGAACAAATTACAACTTACGGATGATGACATAGTCAACCTATCAGATTCTCAGTTTAAAACGCTGGTAATCAAAATGCTAACAAAACTGGAAGAAAGGTGGACACAAATAAATGAGCAAATGAAGAATACGATAAAGATAATGAGGGATGATCTATAGGGAACCAATAGGGAAAAAAAGGAAGCTGGGACTCAAACCTATAGTGTAGACCAGAAGGAAGAAACAAGAATTCAAATAAATGAGGAGGGACTCAGGAACCTCAGAGACATTTGTAAATGACCCAACATCCGGATCATAGGCCTGCCAGAAGGACAAGAGGAACACCAAGAAATTGAACGTATTTTTGAACAGATAATGAAGGAGAACTTCCCAGATCTGGCAAAGGAAATAGGCTTCCTGGAAATCCAAGAAGCTCAGAGAACCCCAAAGAAGTGGGACCCAAAGAGGAACACACCAAGGCACATCATAATTACATTACCCAAGATTAAGAATAAGGAGAAAATCCTGCAAGCAGCAAGAGAAAAAGAGACAGTTACCTACAAAGGAATTCCCATAAGACTGTCAGTGGATTTCTCAAAGGAGACCTTCCAAGCAAGAAGGGGCTGGAAAGAAATATTTCAAATCATGAAAAGCAAGGACCTACAACCAAGAATAATCTATCCAGCAAAACTTTCGTTTAGAATGGAAGGGCAGATAAAGTGCTTCTCAGATAAGGTCAAGTTCAAGGAGTACATCATCATGCAGCCTCTACTATATGAAATGTTAAAAGGTTTTATTATATAAGGACTAAGGAGCGAAGGCACCGAGGCCAGATCAGCTACCAGGGAACTCAGATCAGCCACAGCCAAGACGCTTGTGAGGTAAGCAAGCAAAATACAACCAGAGAAACAAATTATAACCAGAGACATTGAAATTTAGAACAATCTGGCAGTAACCAGAGGGGAGGGGGAAGGAGATAATGGGGACAAAGGTATTCAGGAACTGCTATAAAGGACACATGGACAAAACCAAGGGGGAGAGTGGAAGCAAGGGAGGGAGGTGGGTTTGCCTGGGGTGGGGGGTAAATGCAGACAACTGTAATTGAACAACAATAAAATAATTTAAAAAAAAAGAAGACAAATCCTCTAGGATTCCACTTACATGAAATACTTAGGGTAGTTAAAACTGTAGAGACCAAAAGTAGATTGGTGGTCGCCAGAGGCTGAGGGAAGGGAAGATTGGGGGGTTGTTGTTTAATGGATATGGAGCTTCCATTTTATAAGATAAAAAGAGTTTGAGCCGTGCCCTGGGTGGTCCCCCCCGCATCTGTCTCTTCTTCAACAGTGTTTGGGCCGAACAGACCCCAGGCTGCCCCTTCTTCCAGCCTCCGGCCGCCCTGCAACCTCTGCTCCAGCCACCACCTTCGGAACCATCTCAGTCACCCTCAGCCTCCAAGACCAGCCAACACCATTTTTTTTTTTAAGTTTAACTCCTTATTGCCAAACAACCATGAGCTCCAAAATTCGTCAGAATTGCTCCACTAAGGTGGAGGCCCTGCCAACCTCCGGTCACCCTGCATCTGCGGACCTCCGACACCTACCTCTCTCTAGGCTTCTATATCCCAGACTTGGCCAAGGTGAAGTGTGAGGGCTCCCAGCAGCTCTTAATGATGCAGAACCAGGGTGGTGGTCGTGTTCTCTTGCAGGATGCACTGAAGCCTTCCTGCGGTGAGTGGGTGACTCTCAGGATGCCACAGAAGCTGCCATGGCCTTGGAGAAGAAGCTGAGCCGAGCCCTTCTGAGCCTGCAGGCCTCAGGGTCCTCCCACACACACGCTTAGCTCCGTGACTTCCTGGGGAACCATGTCCTGGATGAGCAGGTGAAACTCATGGAGAAGATGGGTGATCACCTGACTCACAAGCTGGGCTGAGTGACTATCTCTTTGAAAGGCCCACTCTCAAGTACAACAAAGAGCCTGTGGAGGCCAGAGGCCTTTGCTGGGCCCCTGGTGCCAGGCTTCTGCCTGAGTCTCTCCCTGCAACCACTAGGCATCCTTCTAACCACCCTGCAGCCCTTGCCCATGCAATGGACCTAATGGAAACAATAAAGCTTTTTTCAGGGAAAAAAAAAAGATAAAAATTGTTTGGAGATAGGTGGTGGTAATAGCTGCATAGCATTATGAATGTATTTAATACCAAGAAAATGGCATGGAAAATATGTTATAATTAATAAGAAGTTCAGTAAGGAATAGGGTTATAAAACAAGTCTGAAATATACCTTTAGTTTATTCAGCAATATTCAATTAGAAAGGATAATTAAAACCCGTTCATATTTTATATTTGTATATAGGAATTAATATTTACCTGTGCAAGATTTATTTGGTGAAAAACTGATCAAATATTAGTGGAGGCCTAAATCGGGCCAGAGTAAATGCAGAGCAGTACCATGTTCCTGGGTGAGACGGCAGAGTACCATACAGAAGAGGATGCTCCCCAAAGTCATCGATAAATGAAACCCAATCCCAGCGAAATCCCACCAGGATGTTTCCTGGGACTTAACGTATTGATTTTAAATCCATTAGAAGAACAAAGGCATAAGAATAAACAAAAACCATTGAAAAAAAAAAGGGAAAAGTTGATTGACCAGCTATTAAAATACACGATGAAGATACAATAATTACAAGTGTGACTTCAAAATAGACAAGACAGGGGATAGAACAGAACAGCTAAGTCAGAAACAGACTATGAAAGAATGTATATGGAAAATTAGTAATTTTAAAAGTTGGTATTTAAAATGAATGATGCTGAATTTACTGGTGGTTGAGAATAAAAGAGGTTAGATTCTTTCCATATGACATGTATCGAACTAACTTCTATTGAGATTACCACTCAATAATAAATGTTATTGAGTGCCTATCATGCTCCAGATATTTAAATTTTAAAATAAAGCCATAAAAACATTACATGAGGGTTTAGTTGACAATTTATGCCTTTAAAAAGCAATGAAAAGTTTGATAGAATTGACTACATAAAAATTTAATATTTATAAAAATCAAATACCATAAATAAAATTAAGAACAAAAAATAAACTGAAAACATAAGACTGTTTTCAATCTTATGATGGCCAAAGAATTGCCATATCTAAAGTGGAAAATATTTATAATCAATGAGTTTAAAAAACTATAGTAGAAAAGAGACTGAGGATATTTATAAACAATTCTATCAGAAGTAGAAATGGCTGGTAGCATATTTAAAAAACATTTTCCCTTTCCTAATAGTCAAAGAACATTCCATTTTCTTATTTTAATGTAAAATTGTAAACAATAGATATGTAAGGAAAATAATGTAAAAAATGCTTATGCACTCATCACCCAGGATTAATATTTCATCATTTCTACTTCGTGTGTGTGTGTGTGTGTGTGTGTGTGTGAAGGAGCCACAGCCTCTCCTCCCTGGGCCTTGCTCCTCAGACACAGCCATTAAGAAGATTTTGGTGTGTATACTTTGATTCCATATTATAATACTTTCACTAGATATCTGTTACAAATAATATGTAAAATAACGGCTTTATGGTTTTCAAAAATTGGAAATGAATGTTGTCATACTATACATGACACTTTCCGAGCTTGCCTTTTTTCACTCAGCAATTTGTTTCTGAGATGAGTTCACCAGGGAGCATTTAGGTTGAGTTCGTGAAATTTAGCTGCGGTTTTATTTCAGTATGTAGACATACCACAATTTATTTATCCATTTCTCTACTTGTGGATATTTAAATCATTTTAGAGTTTTTCCTGATAAACATGCTGTAGTGAACATTCTTTATACACGTATGCAAGAGATTCTCTAGAAATTGGGTTGCAAGTTCTTAGAGTATACCTTTTAAATAAATCTTTTACCTGAGGACATGCAGCTTTCTAGTGATTTTTATTGATTTACCTTCCCATCATCTATATACCTCAAAATCTTTGCCTGTACTTAGTTGTATGAATCTTTAACACTTTGTCAACTTGAAATGTTATATAATTGTTATTTTAATTTACATTTTCATAATTACTAATGAGTGTAAGGGAAATTTTATGTTCTTATTGGCCATTTAAATTTCCTCTTCTATGAATTGCCTGCTCATAACATTAAACCATTTTCCTGTTTGAATGTTCTTCTTTTGCTTGTTGATTGGTAGGAATGTATATATCCTGAATGCTAAAGATTTTATTGTCCTGCATATTGAAAAATATCTGACCATTGAAAGCTTGCCTTTGAACTTGGATTTTTGATCTGGCCAACTTTACAATTCTTGGCTCAATATATTATGCTTTTGTAATCTTCAGTAAGAAATCCTTTCCTGCCCTGAGGTTATAAACATATTTGCCTATATTTTATGGTAGTGGCTTAAATAATTTCATAATCTCATATTTGTTGTTTATCTGGAATTTACTTTTTGTGGATGGCATGAGCTAAAGATCAATTTTTTTCTAACGTAGACATGCAGTTCTCCTTAACACCATGAAGTGCAGAGTTCGTCATTTTCCTCCTGATCGGTAACGTCACTTCCGTCACACACCAGGCTCTCGTTTATGCTTTGCCCTGTCCTGCGCTCTCCAGTCTACTCCGTCATTCTCTCTTCAAGACCTCCATCCCTTTCAAGCCATTTTAATTACTGTAACTTATAATTAGACATCATATCCAGTAGAGCAAATCCTCTTCCTTATTCCTCCCTTCCACTTCCAGAAGTTTCTTGGTAATTCTTGGATCTTTAATTTTAATTTTCTTATAAACTCAGGTTGGTTGCCTTACTGGGTTGAGATACCCTAATGAAATTTTCATTAGAATTGCCTTAAATTTATAGTTTTGCTTGGAAAAATGCTTATTTTTTATAATATTGAGTCCATTAAACCATTAACATGGATTTTATTTGATCACATCTTTTCCCATGTTTTTTATTTTCTTCATAAGCCTACTATTCAGATTTGTTACATGTATTACCAAGTTTATCATAGATTTTACTGACATTGTGCATGCCATAATTGTGTTATCTTACCTATTCTGTTGATGAGTGGTAGCACACAGAAAAGATATTGCTTTTCTGTGTATTGACCTTACAGCCGGCAACGGTACTCAGCTCTCCCATTTAATTATTTGTCTAAAGAGTCCTTTGAATCTTCTTTGCAGGCTATGATGTCATTTTCACATATTTTTTATTCTTGAAAAAAATTGTATTTCATTTAATCTTTCAAACTTATTGGCATAAATATTGTCTGTGGAATCGTCATATGATTTAAAATATCTCCCCTGTAGTTTCATGTTCTTTTTGGGGTCTTAACATTATCTGTGGCTCCTTTTTTGCCTTGAACAATCTTGAAAGAGATTTATCTATTTTCATAATAATTTTAAAGCATGTTTGTTGAAAATCTTTTTCCATCACATTGTATTTCATTAATTCTGCTCTTATTCTTAGCTTTTTAAATGAAATAGCTCCTTCTTTCCCCATCCTTTCCTGTTTTTTAATAAGTAAATTTTACTTCATAATTTTTATTGTGATTTCTTCTATACCCTATGAATGATTTATAATTGGAATTTGTTTTTCATTTCCATTTTTTAGATCACACTTTATATTTGATTTATGACTTAATTGTTCTGTGGTCAGATAACTGGTTTTTATGCTCTCTATTTTCTGAATTTGAACTTTGGTATACCTATGTCTAATATACTATTTTTCCTGCAAGTTGAGTATTTTTGTTTTTGAAAATTCTATTTTAGTTAGTTTTTAAACCATCTGTGTGTGTGTGTGTATGTCTCTCTCAATAGTGTTCTCTTCCTGTCTCTTTAAAATTATTCTCTTCCCATTATTTGGAGTACATATTTTTCCATTATTAGGTGTCCTGACTCTCCATGGCGGTTTCCTCGTTGAGTCTGTCATTTTCCATTGTGAGCTCATCTTTAGCAGTGGTTGTTTTTCTGGACATCCCATTATCTCATTTGTAAGCATCTCCACATAGTGATTTAGTGTTTACTTCTGTAGGTTCCTACAGGTTTTGCTGGTCCAGGGTCTTTCTAACTTAATTGTTCAGTTCAGATGCCTGTACCTCACTGGTCCGTGGAGACTGACCACATTGGTGTGCCAGGGGTCCTGTTTTAGTGCCTGAAGGGGATGCTCTTTTTACTCTGATCCCACACGGTTGACAGATTTCCTTATTATGTCCATGGGCTTACGGGAGACTTTTTCTTGTCCCTCTGTCAAGGAAGTGGCAGCTCTTTGTTTCTCCAGGCTTTATGCACACAGCATCATTCTAACTGGCTGTGTTGAGGGTCTGTACCCTACACCTGCCTTCCGTGGGAACAGGAAGTCCCCTCCCCCATGTTCATTTCCATTCCCATAGGCTCCTCAGCTTCTGCTTTCACCTGGCATGGAGTGCTTTCTTTTATCTATTTCTGGCTCAGTTATGCATTCATTAGTTTTGTTTTGTTACATTTTGTCAGCTTTTAAACAATGTGGTTGGCATACATGAGGTTTTCTTTCGGTCAAATGAGAAATCTTAAAACAATTTTTACATTAACTTGGTATAGATTAAAGAAATAAAAGATAATTCTCATTGCTGCCAATAGTTCAGAGATGTGAGCATTCACATACATCATTTGGTGGGAATATAAATTGCAGTGTAATTTAATAATTCATATAAAAAGCCGTAGAAAAATACATACCCTTTGAACAGTCCATTTTATCCTGGTAATTTATCCTAAATAAATAATTAAGAATGCGAACAAAGATACAGTTACCATCAGTGCAATATTGCTGGAGGGTGGCAAATCACACTAACGAGAAATATTTTTAAGTGAGCAGTATGTAGGATTTTGAACAATCAAAGCTTTTAGGCTATGCTCTCTTCCCAACCAAAACATACTTTTCTGTCTCCTGGTTGTTAAAATCCTCATTTGGGATCATTTTCATATATTGTTTGCTATTCATGCAAGGAAAGCCTTGATAACTCGATGTGACAGGTTTTAGGCCCCATTCATGTATAATTATCAAGAAGTTAAAAATATATTTCTCATCTAATAGTCTCTCAGTTATCCATGCATCTTCTTCAAGGACTGAAATATCTATCCCTTTTCTTCCATGTGTTCTTGTTGCCATTTTAATTCAGGCCATTTAAACAATCTTCACTTGGACCATTACGGTGTCTTCATAACTGGTCTGTGTCTCCAATGTATTCCTCTTCTAATCCATCTATCACACTGTTGGGCAGTTATGCTAAAGCACAGATCTGATCATGTAATTTTTATGGCCCAAAATCTTTAAAGCCCATTCTCCCTCATTACCTAAAATAAACTTCCAACTCTTTAATATGCTATTCAGGTCTCTTCATCGTCTGACCCAAAGTTTTCTCCAACTCCGCGACAGCCAGCTCTCTCAGATCTACTTCCAAGAACCAAGCACAATAGCCTTCTTGTGATTCTTTGTACATGCCGTCGTTTCCTGCCTCCCTCTGTGGAGTCCTTTCTGCTGATCCAGTCTTTCATTTGGGAATGTGCATCCCCTACCCTGCACCCCTCGAACCCTGGCTCAGATGCCTTCTCCTCAACTCCCCCTTCCACAGTCAGAATTAATCTCTTCCTGAGCGACACTCTCGTTTATCTTCGTGGCCTTATCAAGGCACTTACTACAGATGGCCGTTATTAGATGAATTATTTACATCTCTGTCTTCTTCAGCCAATTATAAGCTCCTTGGTGACTTAACTATGTTTCATTCACACTGTGCTGTAGTAACTAGAGTAGTCCTTGTACCCAGTGGATGCTGGTGCATGTCGATGACATGTTCTCGCCTCTGGTGGCAGGGCTCGAATCTAGAAAAGTAAAGAAACTCTCAAGGAGGACACAGGAAGGAAAAGGAACTCTGTAAAAATCTGAACTGGTTGCTTTTATTGTCAAAGGAGGGAACGGTTTTATGGACAGGAGGAATGATCCCTCCTGAGAGCCTGGCCCTGCAGCTCAGGAATGATGGGCTGTGATAGGACAGAGTTGTCAATTCGTATTTTTTTCAAGTGATTTACATGCTCAATGTGTTGGGACTTTTACAAATTCTCAAACTCAGAGGATGGTCAAGCTAAAATGATGCTGAGCAAAAAAAAAAATCTAAACATTGTACAGAAGGTATTTTAACTGGTCAAATGAAAAACAGATGTCTTAAATTAAAACACATAAATTATTTGAGCTTAAAAATTTCATATATCTTTGTGATGAAAATCTATCACTCAAGACTTAATAAGATAGATTTTGAAAACTTACATATTTGTGTGTTTAGTTAATTGATGACATTCAATAAAATGTCTCTTTTAAAAGCTGCTTAAAATTATAGACCACAATGATTATGTTGTTATTGTATTATTTACATTTTAGTATTACTATTAGTACTTGTTTAACTTTGGGAACTTTAGATACAAAACAATGCAGAGAATAACATGACAATCATCTGTATATTTCCAATACCTAGAATTAATCATTATTAATTTATTTGCTCCTCACTTGGTAAGTAAAATCACTCCTTTTTCGTATATGTGCTGCCAAAGAGAGCACAGAAAAAATACTACTTTTTTTATAAAAGTGATACATATTTCTTTTTTTGTGTGTGATACATATTTCTTATAAAGCATTTGCATCATTTAGAAAAGTACAAAATAAAGAAATTTTTTTCTTAAAAATGTCAATTGCTTTAAAAATGTATACATCATTCTTAGCTAGGGACAACAGACTCCTCTGAGTATAAATTTCAGGCATTTTCTAAGCTGTTCTGGAGAGTGTCTGGGTGCTCTTCTGGGAAATACCAAGTTCTGTCCTAAACTTAATAGTCACTATGAAGTAGATTTTCCAAATCTTTGACCAGTTTCAGTTTGGAAGAATGATGTCTTTTTTATGAGTAAAAATTGAATAAACAAATTAGGTGTTAAGAGTTGAAAACAGTGTTGAAGATTGCCAGCGGCCTGGATCTTCAGCAATGAATATTCTAATTGAGGAAGATCAGTATTGGGGTGGTTACAGTTGATTCGGAAACCCTTGAGAGAGTACATGAAACTTTGACCTATTTGGTTACTATTCCTAAACGTAGTTTCCTGAGAGCAGAAAGTGACAAGAAGCATTTGCACTGCCCGGATGCTTCCCCTTCCAGTGTCTGCTGCTCTGCCTGCAGCACCCGCAGTAGGTCAACTCTTAGAAAGATGGCTCTTGCCTTGCTCATCTCCTCTCCCAGAGAGAAAGTACAAGAAGACGCTTTACACCGGCATGAAAATCTTTGGTAACCAAGGCATTTTCTCTTATGTCTCACCTAAGGGGAAAAAACATGCAGTGCTGATTTTTAAAAAAAGCCTTTCCCACTTCCTCTTCAGTGTGCGGGGAAGTGAACGAGAGCACCTCTCTCTGGCTGAGACCAAGTCCCAGACGTTGAGTGAAATACACTTTGTCTTTATTAACCACGTGTTTCACACTCTGACGTGAAATGTTTTCACTTCAAAGACAGGACGCAGAACCCTACTCCACTTAAAAATATCTGTCCATCTTGACGAAGGAGGATGCTCAAGAGGGATCCTCGACAGGAAAAGGCATCAGGCGGAAGTTGCATATGTAGCCGGACATACCTGTCTCGGTGGACCTGGGGCTGGGCTTCCATTTGGTGACAAAACCCACAGAAGTCAGCATGAAAGATGCGCTCTGTGCGAGTCCACGCGAGCATAGAAAACAGTGCTCCACGGTCCGACACAAGAAACACCAGGAGAACGTTATTTTCCCTACCTTAATACAAAAGCCTTTTCTATCTCATTGATTGACTCTTATTTTTCATAGTTTTTCATAGTTCTCAAAAGCTGGTTTGCTCTATCTTCTCTTTACAGCAGGTCCGTCTTCTGTGGACAGTAGAGCTGTCCTCTGCACTGACCGCTGTCCTAGCCAGGCACCCCAGCGTGGCTGCTGGTGAAAACCAAATGAGAAATAGCAATGGCATCCCATTCTGTAACAGCCACACCGTGTTTGTGACAAGCTGGCATTGCCTGCTTCATCTCATAGAGGGAGGTCAGTGGCTCATCCCAGGTCCCATGGCTTGGAAGTGACAGGAATAAGACTTGAAACCTTTCTCCTTTTCTGCATTTTGCTTTTGGCACCAATGGGCCTGGCCAATTTCCAGAATACATTATTACTCAAGTGGCAGAAAGAGATGGAAGTTTGGTAATATTATAAAAATTAATTCCATGAGAAACCTGGAAGGAGAAATTTTATCAACCTCATTGCAAACCTCCAGTTCCGGCAACTTAGCAATCTGAGCCATGAAATAGCTCCTGCTATGACCCTCTAGAAATTCAGGATAAAAAGCAAAGAAACAAACCCAGCTAACAAACAACAAAAATGCTTAGCTGAGTTGGGGCAGGCGGCGTTGGGGGGCAGGGGTGGAGGGTGGGGAAGGAGAAGAAGATGCTCACTTGCAATAGCAAATGCAAAACCAGCGCAGGAAGCTTCCCAGCTGCTGAGGGGCTGCTGTAAGGTCACAGGTTTTAAGGCCTGAGCAGGGTCAGGAGCTAGAACCTGAGACCCTGGGCAGGGATTTAGAAGACAAAGATCCAGATCTTAGAAGGGAAGCCACAAGGAGGTATCTCTCTGCTTAGCACTCTGCCTGGGGCTTGGAAGGAAACCCCCCAGAAGAAGTCCAAATGAAGTCACAGGGAGATGCAGAGGCCAAGTTGAAACCGCTCACATGGGGGGCACATTCCACACCGGGAGACGAGTATAAAGGCCAGTCCCCCACCTGCAAAGCTCAGGGGATGCAAAACCGAGTCTACCTGGTTGCTGAACACAATTTTTCCTCTTTAACGTGGCGTTAGGACTGGTGGTCAGTACAAAAGTGTCATTCATAAATGATCCCCTTGGGAACCTAATCCCAAGCCAAGTCATTGACTTTTTGGGGGGTGGGAGGTGGGCCTTCCCCTACTGGGAGCACTGCAGATTGGTCAATGTAACTCCTGTCCTCATTTATTAATTCTCTCTACTACTAATTTATACTTTTTAATTAAAAAAAAATACAAAGAATATAACCAAATTGAATTCACCAAATATATACCAATATATTTTTTAACATCCATCCAGGAAAACAGCAAAAGTTTTTCAGTAGAAATGATGTGGAATTGATTGTTGGGTTGCTTTGCAGGATTGAGAGCCCATAAGGATAAAAAAATTTTTAATCCTTTTAGTGTTTATTTCAGAGCAATATTCTTCTCATTTCAGGAGCTTTTTAGTTGTCATTGTCTTTATACAAAATTTTCAGTATTGATTGATGAGAGAGATTTGTCAACTTTGCATTTCCAAGAGCTAAGAAATAGTTCCAGGATCTTGAAAATAAATGGGAGCACACCCCCTTTCTCATCCTTTTTTGGGGGGGAGCCTGAAGCCATGAGGGCGGCTTGTTTACTTTCACTGCAGCCCCCACCCCACGCAATCCCACTGAACCTGCCGTGACCTCCTCTGACCAAGCCTCCTCATCCACAGGCAGCCAGAGAGCATCTTGTGTCCAGATGTGCCCCCACGCCCAGCGTTCCTGGGCTCGAATTCATAAATCCCCTGCTCTCGCACCGACTGCTTTCTCCCTGCTAACAAATGCCTCTTTAGATCGCTGCTCCCTGACCCAATTCCAAGGCAGGGAGGTGATTGGCCATTTTCTGAAATGACACAAGATCGATGAGGTGTCCTCATCCCCAACCCAAGAAGATGACAGTTAGGCCTCATACCCAAATCCTCCTTCTCCTTCCCTAGCAAGCACCAGGCTGATGAAGTTATCCTATATCACCCCTGGGCCCACGAAGTTTCTTGATCCCAGCCATGTGGGACGTGTTTTTGTATCCCATCCACGTAGGCTAAAACACCAACGTGGAGGTCCGGTCCCTTGCTTATCAGCCAGCATCTACATGTTCCTGCCGTATGTATTGATGCATTCAACAAATAATATTTCATCTTCAACTTTACTAGAGAGAAACCATTTCTTTACTTCCCTGCACATTTTCTGCTCCTTTATTCTTTTTCCTTTCCTTCTGGGGCCATAAACAGTTGACATTTGTATAGCACTTAACTAAGGATTTCTATCTTGAGTCTTTTATTTAATCCTCTCTGCAACCCTATGAGAGAGACATTAGTGGTACATTTTACAGAGGGGGAAAACAAGGCTCAGAGAGGTGGATGTGACTTGTGCGATATCACATAACCCACAAATGATGGGCTGGTTCCCCAAAGCCAGGCCTTCCACTGCCTAACCCTGTGAACTTTCCTCCGTAGCATTACCAAGTCTTCGGAGGGCGTCTGGTTCAGCCTTGGTCTTGTTTGGATGAGCGAACTCGCTTCTAAGACTTCCTGACAGTTACATATTTGCAAACAGATAACGATAGAGCTTGACTAGGTCAGGCCCTCCATGCTCTTCATCCGTACACCCTTCTCCGCCCCACTTCTCTCAGCGCCCTCCCCCCCAACCCCGCGGCATGTGTGCATGGTGGTCTGTGTCTCCTGACGTGGGTCTTAGAGAAAGCTGCTATCCGAAGCCCAGGATCCTATGTGCCCAAAACTTGGTGGCACTCAATCACCAAATGAACCCCCCTCATCGCTCACACCAAGCTCTGCTACAGACTTCTTTCTCTCTGACTCGCATGTACATGCTTTCCTAGGATAAACTAACAAGTTCCGAACAACGAATCACCATGCTGCAATGGAGGTGGACAAACAAAGCACTACTCGGGACAGTCATCTTTTCTTTTTTATGTCCTCTTATGAATCGTGATCTCTCCTTGCCTTCTCTGTGGTTCTGGGGAGATGGAGGCAGAACTGTGAGCTCATTATTATCTCTGAAGCAGGACTTGTCAAACACCCATCCCTCAGGTCAACAAAAAGACACCTAAGAGTCTCGATGCCAGAAGAGCCCTCTTACCCTTCCCAATATTTCTTCACCGTAATCCGTAGGGAACCTGGTGCCCAACATTGATAAAAAAAACAATGGTAGTACCTCTCATTTCTGGAGTTATTTACAGTTTATAAAATGTCTGTGGTCAATTTTTTACAGTTTCATTTACATAATAATAAAACGGAGTTTCAGGAACCTTAGGAAATTTGCTTGAGATGAAACACTTGCTGCCAAGTGAGAAAGCCAGCGACAAACAGCACTGGCATCCTGCACATCATGAGAAGAAATCTCGCAGACCTCGGTCAAAATCAGCAATGTTATTGATCATGTAGGTTCCATTCAAAGCATTGGAGGACAATGAAGAAGCTATTAGACACAGTCTCTCAAGGAGCTTTAAATTTTGTCAAAAGGGACGCTTGGGTTAAGTTATTCAGGGTCACAGCCTTGAAGGAGTCCAGGAAGCACCATGTACTAATATTTTGAGGCACATGAGAGTTTTTCTCTAATGTAATTTGGGTGAAACGCTCACAGTGATTTCTCTCCAATGAATGGAATTCAGTTTTACAACAGAAGAGAACCTCTCTCAGGCCTCTGTGATACTAGAACCGGAACTGGCTGTAGCTATCACCCACCCACCTCCCAATGTTTGCCCCCCAATATTCCTCCCTCATGGCCTTCCATGCCTTTCTGCGACAGAGCCAGGACCTCGTTCTGGGAGGAAGGGAGAAGCTCACCTTCTCACAAAGTGACTTGCTGGATTTTGCCAGAAGTCTACATCATTAGAAAGTTCTCCTACCAATGGAACAGCTCTAGTGCTACCTATCAGCCTTCATTTTTAGCCTGATGATGAAACTCGGGCCAGTGAAGTATCCTACATGGGTCCTACCTCCCAACAGGGCCGAGAGAGCCAGCCGCAGTCTCCCCAGTGGTCTTTCCGACTCTATTTCTCTGGACAAGAGCCAGGTTCGGGTACTGTTGCTTGCCACCACCTGCCTTGTTCTCCTCTCTGTCTGGATTGGATCTGAGCAGGGCGAGACTACCTGGGTAGTGCCTGGGTACTTCTGGGCAACCACCATGGTGAGCCACGCTTCCCCATACTTTGCAGTCCTTGCTTGCTTAATCTTCTGTGAGTTCCACAAGGACATCGGCCTGGCTAAGCAGTGAATCTCCAGGACCTGACACCACTTGGGCATGGAAAGACTTGTATTCTGAGTAAATAAAAAATAAACCACAATTTGTGTCAGCCTCAGGACCTCCATTTCATAGCCCCACCCCGTGAATTTGCCCTGTCTCCCATCAGTGGTCACACAAACTTGCCCCAAAGCGATGGGCTTCTTGTTTGAGACGTTCACCGTTTCTGTGACCAATTTGGTCACAAGAGGCAAAGGAGCAATATTCATGCTTGAACTTTCCCTTTCTTGTTCCTGGGAGATCATTGTCAAATTTTCAACTGGAAAAAGTCAGGAGGGGAATATTAAATGCAAATGGACTTTGGCAGGTTGAGTGATTGTCAGGCAGCTACAAGAACCAACTTCTGTGTCCACTCTCGAGGAGGGAAGGAGGCTAGGTTTCAGCTCTAAGTGGGAGATTTATTTTTTTAGGTCAGGTGGTTTTTGAAGTTTGCAGATGGCAATTTCATTTGCATTTAATGTCCTTCAGATTATTTCCTTTCTGTTGTGCTAAACACCTCTCTCAGTTGGGTCTAATTTGATGAGGTCATGCTGTGACCCTTGACCCTTTGGATCTTAAATGAAACCATCTGACCAGAAAGGAGAGAGCGCCTTCTCAGCCTTGTTCGCAGACATTTGATATTTGCAGATGTGCAGCCAGCCAGCTTTGCTAACTACCCACTTGCCAGCTTACCTCTTGATTAGAAGTGGAACTAGTAAATTCCCTGAGAGTCCAACATTTGAAGAATAAATGGGTCCAATTAATCCTTTGTCACATTCTTGTCAAAATAAAATCACTATGCCCCAGGAAGAAAAACAACCGCCTGCACCTACAGAGGGTAATTTGGGATATTAGCAAACAATTAATCTTGGAAAACACCTAAACACTGCCGTATACAAACTGTTCGCAGAGGGTTCTGCCAGCGAATTGAGATTCACTGTGCAAAAGCAGACAAAGACCGTCTCCTATGTTACAGAAAATGGCGCCTACCCCACCAGGCGCTTGCCGTTACAGGTTGGGGAAAAGGGACCTAACTCCTTCATTAAAACACAAAAGTTAAGAAAGCAGGTGCCTAAGTAGAGGGTGAGATTTTCCCAGAAGAATAACATTGTTATGCTTGGTTAGGCATTTGAATTGCAGCCTTACAAACATTTTTGCAAGAACGCTTATTTTTCCCCCTAGAATTTTACCTTGTATCTGTCTTTTTAGATATAGAAGGTGCCACAATATGGTATCTTTGCTCATATGTTACGTGAAATAACCCATAAAATGTTATTCTGGGGAAAGATATTGATACCTCAACTTTCTACTCCGAAAAATATCTGCTTCTGCAGTGGTAATTAAGTTATCGCCTGGGACCCTACCGTGCTCAGTTCCATTGGGGGAAAGGAGCACTTCTGAGAGCTGAGACCTTCCGTGTCTCCCTCAGAGGCTTCTGTCCAGCACTCCGCCAGGCACTGGGTCGTGTGGCCTACAGAGCGGGGGGAGGCAAAGTGCTTGCTTCCATCCTGCAGGCTCAGCTGGTACCAACCCCAACAGGAGGCTCTTTTGATCCGTCTTCCTGAATCCCAGTGGCCCAGCCCGCTGAGCTTGCTCCTGCAGTAGGGATGCCCATCTGCACCTAACCTCAGCCTGCAGGGCACTCCTCTTGGGGGAACTAGAGTTGGAGACTGTGGCAGAGACTGAGTGGTAGGGCTCTGGAGTCGAGGCCACTTTCCCCCATTGAGTGCTTGATCCTGCTGCCCCCAAGTAGGGGACCCACTGGCCCCCTCCTCTCAACCCCTGTGGCCCTGCACTACTGAGCTTGTGCCTTGTGGAAGCGGCTGTGCACAGCTGCCAACCTGGGCTCATTCTACAATCTTTCCTCCAAAGGCTCTGAAGGAAGACCAGGCAACCTCAGGGGCTGGGGCAGTAGCTGACAAGTAGAGGACTTCAGGGAGCCTTGGACCTTGTATGGATCTGCTCCCAGCTCAGAGCTGGAGAGAGTTGACCTTATACACAGTTTGGTCCCCCCCACACACACCCAGACTCAGTAGATGCAGCCACAAAGAGTGAATAGTGTGGTACCTCCAGACAGATAGCCCAACCAAATGGTCCAAGGCCAGTTACAAGCAATGTTTGACATCAACATGCACCAGAACCACACCCAGGTGGACCCAGAGCCAACGCAACTGGTGGTGGGCTTCGGACCACGCCAGAGCGCAACACAACTAGCCACGCAAGCGGCACACCCACAGGAGGGTCCCAGCAGGCACCAGACCCTGCTGGGAACATCTCTACCTCGAGCCAAAGGGGGGCTAGGACTGAGGGTGGGAGACAGGGGGGAGTGGTGTGGGGAAATGCAGACAACTGTACTTGAACAATAAAAAAATTAAAATTAAAATTAAAAAGTGGCATCACATTGGTATTTTGTACACATTGATTATTAGTAGATTTCATTGTCTTCATGTTCATTACCTATCTTTATCTTCTAACATAAATTATTTATTGAATAAACAACTCAGTCTTTTTTAGACTCATCTTCCTCATATATAAAATGAGTATAATAAGCTTGTACTAGCCAAGTAGGAAATTTTTGAAATTAACTGAATTTGCTTTTATTAATTTCTACACACATGATAGGCAGTTCCTACATGTCACTGTTGTTTCTTTCCTTGGGATGGAACAGGAGGAGGACTCACACCTCTCTCCGTGCTCGTTCCCTGGCCGATCAAACCGCGTTGGATTGCAGCCCCACAGGAACCGGGCCACAGCAGGCATTTGTTGGCTTCCGCTCTGTGCATCTTCTCGGGTCCGGTACGCACATGCGTGAGATGGGCATCACTGTCCTTGGTGTCCAAGTAAGGGGACCGCGGTGTGGCGAGGTTTAGCCACACACCTGGAGTACGAGAGCCATGACTCTAGCCTGAGCCACGTCGCCACAGAGCCCACGCTTAACCACCGGCCACACTGTCCACTGAGGGGCCCTGAGAGGGGCCTGGACCACGAGGGGCTGCCCAGATCCCACCTGCTCTGCTCTCACACTGTGACCTGATGAGGGTAACACCCCAGTTCTGGGCCACGGCATCCGGCTTGGTAAAGGGAAAGGCTTTGAGTAGATTATCCTGAAGTTTCACCCGCAGGTGCCCAGGTAGCTTCACAGACAGGTGTGTGGGGTCATCCATCTGCCCAGAGTCTCACACCCATAGACACACCAAGAAGTCAAGGACACACACATCTTTGGGAGAGTCAACCCTAGTAAGCTATACTTTGGGACTGTTTTTTTCCTAACCTACGTCTATATATCTACACCTATAGACACATGGGTGTAGATATATAGGTACATATATATGTTTAGGTATATATATGTATAGATATATATGCTTATACACACATATGACAATTTACCATGTTTATTGTGTGCCAGGCACTGTTCTAAAAGTATCATTTGATTGATTTCTTTCGTCCCCACAGCAATGCTAGGAAGTAGCGCCTGTTACCCTCATTTCCCGGAAGAGGAAGCTGGGGTGCAGAGGTGCTGCCAGGCTGAAAGCACGCGCTCGTATCTACCCTCCCCTACCGCCCTTATGGGTAGAAATATGTTCAAATAAATTAGAAATAATCAGTGAGACTTGAGAAAATGCATGTCTTCTTATAATTTTTACATTAATAACATTGACAGAAGCCTAATTAAAATAAAGGATAAGGTCATGAGCACTTGTCATGACTTAAAATGTCTATTTCTTTTTTGTCTTTGTTCATAAGAAAGCAATTTGAGCACACATTGTAATCACAGCATGGATTTAATTTTGTATTTTGCTTTATTCAATTAATATTATATCACAAGCACTTCTGCGCAGCCACCTAGTCATCACTAACATATTTTGAAATTGTGGAATAACATGTTATCAAATGACAGCTACACAATTTATCCCTTATTATTATATGTTAACATTATTTATATTTTCTTCCGTTATAAGTAACACTGCAATGAACATTAATTCATGCAACATTTTATTTTTATTAGGATTATTTTTTAAATTAATTGAAACTGAAGTAATTACTGTATTTTACCATGTATAATGCACACCTTTTGCCCACATTTTTAGGGAAAATAAGAATGCACCTTATACATGGATATAATGATTACATACAATGGGTATGATAATGGATATAATAATACCATGTGTAATACACACAAAAACATAGGTGTGCATTATACATGGCAACAAACAGACCTCTGTCTGGGGAATCCAGAACTCACTCCGGAGCCTCGGAGGCAGCGTGGCCCTGAAACAGGACTCGAGATCTGCACGCCAGGGTTGGGGGCCGGACCCACCGTGTCTAAGCTGGAACTGTGAACAAACGTTCATGTTTTCTGAGGAAGTGGTTGTCCCTTTTGCAGCCTGATGCAGCAATGATCAGTCTGTCCCTTTGTCTTCCCGTTGGGTTGGCGAGCTCAGTTTGCCAGACGGCAGGCCATTTGCCACACCACACTGTACAGGAATGGCTCATATGAATTCTCCGTTAGCTATTTTATCATTATTTCTCCCTTCTGATGAAAGTACTTTTCAAAAGTATTGAATATGCCAGGACTTTGAGGTGGCAAAAATATGGATAATTTTTTATCTTCTTTTCTCATGAATCCCTGATTGGTCCTCAAACCATTGGCCATTTGGCTGAAGGGAAAGAAAGTTGGGGGTGCAAGAGGGCACAAGAGAGCATGGGAGGAATCTCTGGAAGATGGGGTTTGAGGTTCCCCTTCTCTGAAGGTGGAGGGGACTTGACCTGCCCACAGATCCTTCTAGTTGGTGATTCAAATCGCCCCAGGTCATTCCCTTTGTGGAAGAGAGCCCTGGGGCCATTCGCTTCCTAAGGACCTTCGCTTGCCAACACCTTAATGACCTCATAAGGAAAATCAGTCCCTGTCCTCTGTCAACTGACATGTCACTGTGTTCCTTAGGCCTCACTGAGAGTAAGAGACATCTCCTGACCCAGGACACCCAAATGCTGAAATCGGAGACAAAGAGTGACGGAGCGTTCTCAGTCTGGACTTCTTTCTCAGACTGGGGCAGATTAAACGTGGAAACCTTGTCTGGATGACCGCTGATAGGCAGAAAGGACATGTGTTCGTTGAGCTCTAACTCTTTGCTAACTATTTATTCAAACCATCTCCTTTAGTCTTGTTGGGTTGTGTTGCTCCAGGTCCGTGTCATTCTCCATAAAGAAGACGAGGTTCAGAGAGGTTGGCTAATTATCTACGCTGCACAACTGCCTTTAAAACCTGAAATCGAACTTCTGTTTCAAGCTCTGTTTTTCTGCTACGGATTCCACATTTTTTATAGTGTAATAAATGCACGTGTGCTGACATTTTATCTTTCTAAAAAACCAATCAAGGCAGAAGGGACCATGGTGCTCTGTTCCCCAGAAACACCCTGTTGTAGGATTTTGATGTGTTTTCAAAGTGTTCAGTGTGAGCACGTCTTTCTCTAAGCAGGAGTCAAACATAAATAGATGCTATCTATTTACACCAGTGAACAATGGTGTAAACAATGGGTTCTCTCTCCCAAGAGAACGCGCACATGCACAGAGACATTTGTGTACCATTTCTGGACTCACAGGTGCTCTGAGGACTGCAGTTAAGAAATTTAAGAGACTGGAGTTTTCTCATTGATCTAACGTCCCTTCTTTGTTGCTTTTCGAGAGGCCAGTTTTGAACTTTTGTTCATCGGGCAAATATTTATTGGCTCTGTGCCAGAGACTGAGCTGGGCGTTGAGAATACAAGAGTGAAGGGACAGGATGCTGCCCTGAAGAAGTGTATAGGTTAGGGAGGAAATAATAGGTAGGCAGACTGTTAAAACGTGTAAGTACAGTGGACCCTTCAACAATGTGGGAGTGGGGGCACTGACCCCCCTGCAGGTGAAAATTGGCTTTATTAATTAGCCCACTGTTGACCAGAAGCCTTACTGATAACACAAATAGTCAGTGAATACATATTTTGTGTTATGCATATTATATACTGCATTCTACAACAAAGCTAGAGAAAAAATGTTATCGAGAAAATCCTAAGGAAGAGAAAATACATTCATTGTGTTTATTGGGGGGAAGAAATATCTGTGTATAACAGACCCACAGAGTTTAAACCCATGTTGTTCAAGGGTCATGTGTACAGTAGAAGACGCACGCTGGCTTAGAGGGAAGGATGGGGAGCCAGCCCTGCAGAGGGTTCCAGATTTGGTGAAATGGTGACTGTAGGGGACACTTGTCATTGCTTTTGTGTGCCCAGTACAGTAACTCTTTCCTAAATTTGGAGAAGACCACTCCCTAAAACAGGCACGCCCCCTGTGGTACATGCAGTCCTCTTTCTCCTATTGAAGCCAAAAGGGCCAGATTCCGGTTTGCCGGCTTCCCTTACTTAGGGCACGACACGTGGCTAAATCTCCACCAATCATATGAGCGGGCACCCTCAGTCTCCAATCAGAAGCTGATGCAGCAGAGAAGCAGGTCCTCCCCAGGGGCTAGGATGTAGCAGCGCCAGCCACAGCGGCAACTCATCTCCCGGGGTGGCTGACCCACTGCTTGAAGGGGGCAGCGTGACCGTCCAGTGCTGGTGGGAGGAGCGTTGTGGTGCAAACCCTGGCGTGCGTGCCTGTGACAGTCACAGGGGTACCCACAAGACTGCTTCTGCAGCATCATCTGGGTCGTGCTCTTGGCTGCCTGTGCGCAGGCACATTTTCTGAGCCTCCCGGAGATACTGTGATTTGCCCAATACCCATTGGCACTTAAGTGACCTTGTGTCAGTATCCCTGCCTTGCACTTGCAACCCCGGCGAATGCCGTGGTTCTCTATCAGCAGAGTGGTGATGCTGACGGTGCGTTTGGACTCCCATGGGGACGCTTACTTACTCCATGGAAACAATGATGTTTCTAGTAGCTAGCGCCCACCGCGTATCCACAGGAGGACAACTGAAGCGTCTTTATGACGTTGCTTGTTCATTTTTTGACAGTAATTTTGCTCAGCACTCACTTTCCTGAACATTTGGTCTCTGGGTTTTTATATTTTTAAATGATCTGTTTGTGATCTTCCCACTGTCATTTCGAACTTGACTAGAGAGCTCAGTTGACACCCGCTTACTAAGTGCTTAATGCAGTTGATGCAGTGGGGGCAGAGCGGATATATGATGCATGAGCTGGAGTAGTTTTTGCTCTGAGACCCCTTCAGATCTGGTTGGGAAGACATGTACATGTGCCAGGTTAAATCCTAGTTCCCTGAATGCTTATTCTGTGAGCAATACAACAAAACAGCTAATTTTATCACATAACCAGAGGGATGGAATTTGTAGATTCTAAACATTTTAAAATATCCTCATATTAGAATCCAGCTGACGACTTAACAGCTAAACTTAATATGATGCACTCTGACAGTTTGCTTTGATGACTGCATGATAGGTCATTGGCAATCTGTTGTCTTTCACAAATAGTCACACAGTAGAGTGTTGTCTCGCCCCTTACTCACAGCTGCAACTCAATAATGCCATCAATGATGGCACCCACAAAGCGGTCAGAGGTAGAACGATTTGGGGCTTCCATTTTGATGTCCAACGCCTGTGAGGTCTCGTTTTAGTGCAAAACCTACTATAATGATCAGCTGACCAAAGAGCTGGTCCCCTGAAATCTTGCCTTCTTTGGTTCCCAGAAAAAAACTCAAGAACGGGAAAAGAACCACAGGCTGAATTAGAAACACATGAATCGAGGTCTTTTTTTTTTTTTTTTGAAAGATTTTATTTATTTATTTTCAGAGAGAGGGGAAGGGAGGGAGAAAGAGAGGAAGAGAAACATGGATGTAAGAGAGAAACATCGATCAGCTGCCTCTCATACGTGCCCTGACCAGGGACTCAAACCACAACCCAGGCACATGCCCTCACCAGGAATCAAACCGGCAGCCTTTCGCTTTGCAGAACAATGTCCAACAAAATGAGCCACACCGGTCAGAGCTAATTGAGGTCTTAAAGAGAAACTCCTGCCAGTTTGTCCCTGGATGGTGATATTAACACACTTTTTTTGTTGCTCTTAGCATCAAATCTAAAATAAGAGTTTACAAGAAACATGAGCGGAAATAGATTGTACGAGCCTCACGTTCAGAGGTGCCATCTGTTCAGTTATTCGCCCTCGCAGTCGGCACTCCTATCTCCTGTGCGAAGATCCCATTTGTCAGCATTTTCCAGCCCTTGAAGTTAGCAAACAGTTCCTTTTTATTCTTTGCCCTAAGTCAGCTGAAATTCGCTGAGTGCAGAATGCCCTGAGTATTGTGTGTATTTTCAATCGACTTCTTGTTAGAGGGAATTTCTTTTCAAAAGTCTCTTAGAAGAAGGGACAGAATTTGGAACTGACCTGCTTATTTTTTATCCAAGAAACTGGGGGAGGGGGGTAGATGCAGAGGATTAGATTCCCCTGTAGAGTAATTGGTATATCTATCTTTAAGATTAACTTCAGCAAGACTTAAATGAGTTTTAAAGGCCCTCATAAAAGAACGAGGGAAAGTCATTGGGGAAAGGAAGAATACAATATTTCTATTGCAACTGCCAGTGATCTTTATAAACCCTAATTAAGCCCTGATGGGGTATAAAATATCCCCACTTTTATAAATGACTCTGTCAACTAGACAATGTGCAATGCTTAAATTCCCACAAGATTCATATTCATTTTCAATAGTATTTTAGTGAAGGGAAGAATATAAATACTCAGTTTGAATAGCATTTCACTGGAAGAAGAAAATAATCTATGACTGATTTCCGTACCAAGGCAAATAGCTCTGGTTTCTTGGAGTTTGGCTCTTCCTCTCGGATTTGCAAAGGAAAAAACCACACGGTTTTGCTAGCAGTTGATGGTGTTCTTGTCTTATTGCTTTTAAATGAGCTGCAATTTTCTCTGCTTTTGTTTACCATCAAGCAGGTGTGTAGGTTTAAAAATTAATAAAATTATTTTTTTCTTGGCAAGTGCACTGGTTGTTTAAAATTTCTTGAAATGTTTTTATAAATACTGTTGACCGGGGGTTTAAAAAATAACAACACTACCTGTTTTTAAAGGTAAAACATAATAACAACCTGCTTATCTTCAAAAGTGAAGAGGAAAAGAACAAGCTGCAATAAAAGAAAAGAAAAAACCAAAAAGCACATAGATTCCTGGGTGGACAAGCTGCAGAGCTAACATGGTCACGTGACCTGGACAAAATGTTTATCCATTCACATAAAATGGATGAAATCAACACACTATTTTAAACGGTCTCCCTTGAAAAATTGACATGCATACTCAAGGAAATGTGACAACCATCTTATCTGTGATCATGACCAGAGAAAAATTATGGAGCCAACAGGCCTGAACCTCTTCCCCAAGCAAGAGGAAGTCTGCCCAAAGAAAGGGAGCAACGGAAGAGAAGCAGGGGACCCGCCCACTGGGGGCTCTGCTGTCTATGTTTGGGCTTGACTTCCAGCCAGAAAGAGAGGCAGATGGAACCAGGAACCAAAGTAGATGGAATGTGTGTGCTGCAGGGCACTCCACGGACCTCTCGCCGACCAGAAGGTTCAGGTTCAGATTCAGGTTCAGGAATGGGCCATTGGTTGAGCCAGGTGAGCTGGGGGACCCTTTGTTAAGATATTTTGCCTCCCTCGGTTCTGAATCTGTCCTCGCTTATGGATGGATTGTTTTTATGATTAGGACTTGGCTTCCCTGCTGAGTTCTCAGCACCACTTCCACACTCATCATCGGCAGGACTTCCATTCCCAGAGCATTTCCTCTCTGCTCTTTCCTCCTTCCCTGTGCTGAATGCCTGCCTGCAGCCTCTCCCTGCGGCCCTGAGAGGCAGGCACTCTGAACGCTTCCATTTTACAGATGAGGAAGCAGGCACAGAAAATGAAGCAATTTGCCCAAAGTCACATGTTAAATAAGTAGCAGAGTTTGGTCTTGAACTCAGGACTCAAGTCCAAATACTGTGTTCTCACCCACTATTTAACACCAATGATCTTGGCTGCTTATAGAAATATCTCCCAAAGTGGGCAAATGCCATGATTATCACTGATGTCGGTCTCCTGTGAACGCAGTCACCTTGGGGCCAACCCCAAGCGCATAGCGAGCTCTCGTCTGTTGTTCTAGAAGATATCCATTGGGTTGCTTGCAAGTATATTTGACAAAATAGGCATTCAATGAATGTTTGCTGTTAGCATCATGATTGTTAGCATTATTAACACAATTGGTTTCCTAAAGAGTTTGGTTAGCTTGAGATCATCATTAAGAGAATAATCATCTCTTGTTTGTTGTTTTAGAAAGCATTTAGTTTTTATGGACAACAGGCTGAGAACCAGACGTGGGCTAAGATTTGATCATAGAGCTATCCCGGGAAGTCGCTACCTGTGTGTGTCTATGACACTTGTTTTTTCTCAGTGGCATGGAATTACAACAATCTGTAACCAGACAGCTAAAATAAAGTTGAGCAAGATCCAATATTATATAAAAATGAAATAATTACACCAGAAACAGTAACGAGATACATATTGTAGTTGGACACTTAACCTAGCTCTGAGCTTCCTGGTTATTCAAGATGAAAAAGAATATCCAGCAACATCCTGTGCATACTTTTCTTCAAGAGGGGCAAACTGCCTGATGTTAATTTTAGACAGATTTTATTATATCCATTCTCATCCAATGACCCTTATTTGAGGATAATAAATCTTATCAAAAGTAGTTCTATGCAAGATCCAGACATGTTATTTATTTGATGCTTCTAATTCCAACCTCTGAGAGGTAGAGTGTGTGGAACTGGGGGCTCTTTCTTGGAGGTTGTGTCCACATCGTGTATCTGATGTTCTGACGTGCCACCGGGCGAGAGCAAGAGGGACCGAGGAGAACACGCCTCAGGCACCTCCACAAAGTATCTTTGGTCTCAGGCAGGCTTTTGATGGGTAATTCAGAGCTGTCCATTCAAAAATGATGTGTCTGGTGAGAGTTGATGGAAATGAGCCCTATGCTGATTGAAAAGAGATCTATGTCTTGTGGCTGCCAAGTTGGGATTAGTAGCAAGATTGATTTTTGTTATGTTTATTAAGAAACCCAACATTCGTTTTTGTCCCAGAGGAGGACAATTGTAATTATCCTTGTAATGAATATCTGTGGGGCAATAACACAGTGAGAGACGTTCTCAATATTTCACATGGCTATCAACACATTAGTAGGGATTTGTCTACAGATTGTCTCTCTGACTTTAAATAATTTTTCCTGCTTATCAAATGAAAGAAATATATATTTAATAATAAACATGTCTATTTAGATGTATAGCTCTCTATCCATCTTCATATACGTATGTGTACATATGTGGGTATATCTGTGTGTGTGCACACGTGTGTATATGTATTTCGATTCCATATAAGTTTTTTTGAGTTTTGTTGCTAAAGAAGTTTGAAAACTATTGTTTTGTAACTTATTTTTATTTCTGCTTTGAGTTTTATTCTCTAGGTTTGAGAAATTTAATTTAACCATATTTTAATTGTTGCCAAAACGATTTACTTATTATGCTAAATTAAACATATTTATGTTAAAAATGAACGTCCTCATCTATAATTGTCTGTGTACATCTTGACTTTTCCTTCCAAGTCAATGCAGAGTAGTGGAGTGGCTGATTCCAAGGACAGAGACAGTTTCCGAAGTTTTGGTACAGATTTTCCGAAAACACTTTGCACCAATCCCTGCCTCCAGCAGTGGCTCGCGTGACTGAGGGACAGTAATGGCCATGCTGATTTCCATTTCCTGGATACCTGTACAGTGCCCTGTAATTTACAGACATCTCTCATCAAGTCCTCCCAGCAACCTGCAAGGTTGGTCACCTTTTCCCACACAGACAAGGGACCTGAAGCCAAAGAGACCCCACTGTCCAGAGGCATGCCGAACTGGAAGTCATCCTCTGTGTCTCTCTCGTCTTCCTGCCAGCCTGCTCCCCACACTCAAACGACCACCTGCTGCTTACTCAAGAGAGGAATTAACCTGCTTTCTCACTGTTTCCTTGGATGCCTTTCTTAGGTTCCATTTCCGGAATGTTACTTGAGCCTCACACGGGTTCCCTGCCCCACTTCCTTATATTTAAAGTGGGATTTTGAACCTACCCATGATAAGGCCCTCTTGGCTTGGGTTGACAGCTGATATCATTTTAATGTGAGCAGTACAGCGCTGGGCCTTCCATTCGATTGGGAGTATAAGATCAGGGCTCCCCCATCCAGGTTGGGCCACAGGCCGGCGGCGCAGGCCCTCTGAGTTATCTTTGCGTCCAGGGTCAGGGGGCCCAGCCACAGAGAGGGCAGAAGACGATGGGTAAGGTGGCAGCAATAATGTTGATGAAATAAAATACTAACTTTCTTTTGGTCTCATATTCAGCCATAATTCACTTAGCGGAATTAGTTCTTTTTTACTTAGAGCAGTACCCCTGACTCATGAATGTCTCTGCGAGCCAGATTTCATGGTCTGTGTCAGAAATCTCTCTAAATCCTTGTAAGTTGTGTTTTGCTCTGTACAATGCATTTTTGAATGCTCCTGGGGCTTATCCATAAAACTCCCTCACATGGCTGAAGTTCCTCTCTCTCCCCACCCCCGAGTTTGGAGAATACAGATCGCTTTAAAAGTTGGGCTAAATCCAACCCTTCAGACACAGAGCACAGAACTCAGACTAGCAAGAGCAGTCTTGGCAGAGGTGCACTATGACCGCCAGCTCCATCTTCTTCCTGGTTGGCTTCCTAGTCGCCCCGTGACACTCATCTTCTGCCTGACTCTGCTCTTTACCATCATGGCCCTTTGCGGAGCTGATGCCCCTGTTGCCACTGATGCCCCTCCTCTTTCAGGCTCCGGAGCTCAGCTGGGTTAGCTTCCTTTCTGTTGAACTCATCACTCATCAACCCAGCTTCTCCACCATCCCTGACTTCCTTTCACCACCTTTTTACCCTCTTGTCAGATGGAAGCTTACCCGTCCACTGGCAATTTGACAAGACCTACTCACACCTTCCCTGCTGATGCTAATCAAGACTGAGACTTCTGCTCTGGCTGGCGTGGCTCAGTGGATTGAGCACCGGCCTGCGGACTGAAAGGTTGCTGGTTTGATTCCCAGTCAGGGCACATGTCTGGGTTGCGGGCCAAGTCCCCAGTTGGGGGTGTGAAAGAGGCAACCAATCACTGTTTCTCTTGTACATCTTGTTCCTCTCCTTCTCTTTTTCCTTCCTTTTCCCTCTCTCTAAAAATAAATAAATAAACTCTTTTAAAAATAAACAAAACACTGAGGTTTCTGAACAGTGATGTTCTGGGAGCAGCCAACCCCTTCAGAGAGAGCGAGTCTCTGTGCATGAATGTTGCCTCTTCAGTGTTTGCTGTTCTCATAGCACTTGAGTTTTATAAGCTGCACATTCTAGCAAGTTCCTAAGAGAAATCACAGACCAGGAAAATGGCAACGTAAAATTAATTTAAAATCTTTTTGTTCCTCACACCATAAACAAAAATAAAGTCTAAATGGGTGAGAAATTTACAGGTAAAACATAAAACCCTGGAAGTACTGGAAGAAAACAGGTGACTTTCATGATATATTTTGGACGTAGGGGAATGTTTTCCAACTACGACTCCAAATTCAGGTACAACAATGAACATGTGGAGTTTTTAAAATTTTGTATGCAAAAAAAGACCATTAGTGAAAACGTAAGTGTTAAACAGGACTAAAATAGCTGCAACATATGCCACAGACAAAGAGTTAATGCCCCCCTTAGAGAGGGAACTGTTAAAGATTATAGGAGAAAAAGGAAAAACCTGACAGGGAGTTGGGCAAAGAGATAAACAGAAAATTCACCAAAAAATTTTATTTCATAAATAATATATATAAATGTATACATAAATGATTCTTATACATTCAGATGTATCACTTTACTTATGATAAGAGAAAGGAAAGTTAAAACTGCACAGAGTACAGTTTCTCAAGAATCTGATAGGCAAAATGTCAAAAAATCGATAACATCCTCTCGAAGGGGCTTTGAGGAAATTGATACTCATACTTGCTACTACGCAGCATCTAATTATGTACACATTTACCTGTTGGCCCAGAAATCCAACTTTGGAGAATTTACTCTGAAAATGTACCTCTAGAAACACAAAAAGTTATACAGAAAGTTATTCCTCGAGGTTGGGATTTATAATAGCAAATAACTGGAAGTAGCCCACATGCCAATGCTTAGGAGGCTGGTTGATTAAGTGGTAATACAGCCACAAGGGAACGCATCATATAAATTAAAAAATATTTCTATGAACTGATAAATAATAATTTTCAGGATGTGTTGTTAAGAAAAAAGTAAGGTAAAAAGGAATGTATATGTAATGGGCTGCTTGTGCATACGACAGAAGGAAAAATAAGATTTTCCCTCAAAAGAAATACAGAAAGCAAAAGCCAGAAATGAATCAAATCTGCTATTTATGAAAGATGGGTGGGGACACAGTTGAAAGGAGAGAAAGAAAACAAGGTTTCTGTGAGTATATAGTTTTGACTTTGGAATCATGTCTATGTTTAATATAGTCACACAGAGATAAATCAGAAAGGATGGAGAAGATCTTAAATTTGAATACAAATGGAAATAAGTTAATCTACATATATAATAAATGAATAATATAACCACACAGAAGAAAAGAGAATCTAAATATGTTCTGAGTATATTCCTCTGCTTGTATACCCTCAGTGGGATACAGGTTAAGGACACAAGAATATACATATAGATAGATGAATAGACACATAGATAGATAGTTTTTTGCTAAAAATATATATTACTTTGGTAACTATGGGAAATTCAATTAAAATCATGCAGGCAAACTGTAGATACTATCTCTATCTTTCTATCATTTTTTTATTAGTTGGTATTTTTGGTAAAGAAATCTTTCCTTTCTCTCTCTTCCCCAGCACCCAAAGGTTTCTCTTTTTCTTTTTGTTTTGAGTACCACTATAGCCTCATGGATTCTTTGTGCTGTGATTCATAACTGGCATTATTATTTCTGCTGCTCAAATTGTCTTAAATTTTATGGCGGGAGCTCCTTTAGCTGGCTCCCGTACCTTCTTGACATGCTCCATCCATCTTTGAGTACTTCCTCACTTTCTGGTGCGAGATGTTCCAGGCCACCCTATACTTTCCCCTTTCCCAGTTCATTTCTCTAACTAGCCCTGGTTTTTATTATTGGAGATTTGGGTAGTTAGAAGCCAAGATCTGGACACCAGCCGCACTCATTCTCTTGGAGTGTTACAGTTTCTAGTTTCTTTCAATGGACAGCCTTTGGAAAGTGTCATTTCTGACTTCTCATTTAGGAAGAATTATTCTTCATTTTTGCATAGGGCTAAAAATGTAAGGATGCACAGTTTTACCCTTTTATTCTCCCCTTCAGTTCTCTCTGTTGTGCTGATCAGAGTAAAGGGTGGAGAGGGAGGTGGAAAATAAATGTAGAGAGACTAAATTAGTTTAAGCAAGGACATTGTGCTGTTCTCCGGGGCATGGCATGAGGGGAAGTGAGAGAAGCGAGCTGGAGTTTCAGGGAGACAGAAGAGAGGCTAGAAAAGCAGCTGTGAGAACAAGGGGGGCTGCCTGCAGATGAGAGATACCTACAAAGGGTTTTGAGAAGCTTTGTGGTTTCTTATGTGATGAAATTCTCATTTTCCATCTCTTCAAGAAACTTCAGTTAAGACATTCTCTCCAGTCCTTTGGAGTCAGATCTGTGTTTCTCTAAATGGTGACACCAAGCAGAAATGGTTCTTAAAGCAAACGCAAGAAGAACCAGGATTATTTGGATTATAATTATTAAGAGAGCGTTTCATGTAAAGAGCTAAATGTCACCAATTCCCATTTTCAGAGCAGTAGAATAGAGAAAACATAATGCTGTTCAGAAATGATTTTGCAATCCATTCCACCGCCTAGTATTTATGCAATCTTGGCCAAGGTACTTAACTTTTCTGAGTCTCATTCTGTCTGGAAAAATTGTAGAAGACTTGGAAATAAGCAAAGAGTTTACGATGTCCTTTTAATAGAATGCTAGACATTGTTTAATCCAGTGTCTCCACCTGGGGTGATTTTGTCCCCCTGAGGAATTTGGCAATTTCTGCTGACATTTTTGGTTGCCATGACTTGGGGGTTGCTGTTGGAATCTAGTTCACAGAGGGCAGGAATGTTGCAAAACACCCGAGAGCAGATAAGGCAGGTCTCCACTATGAAAAATTATCTGACCCAAAATAATATTGAGAAAACCTAGTCTAAATGGACTGGTCCTTTCAGAGGTTATCTAATTCTTTGGTGCTCTATACAGTTCGTTGTTTTTGAGCTATATTACAACTCTATAAATGGCAGGAAAGTTATAGCGATATAAATGTTGCTTCTTCACGCAGATGTAAATGAACTGTATCCTTGTGGAGATGCACATGGTTATTCCATGTAGATATTGACCAGATGCATAATAGTTTTGCATCTATTAGCAAATTTCATGTCAGGATTCTTGATTACTTTTATGTGCATCTATCTGTTCCAAGGCTTTTCCTTATTCCTATTACATCTTACCGGTGCTCTCATTCCTTAGTGAGTTCAATAAAACCTTTAACATGTGTACATTTGCATGGAAGTCATGATTTTATCCACTTAGAAAAATAAGCTTTAGTTCTCCTATCTATAAAAGAAAAAATGGCCTCTCAACATTACAATGGGAATAAACCAGTCCCGTGCGGGACACACCATCCTTGCATTTCGCAACGCTCAGATACCATCACTTTCTTTATTTGCTTCTCGGGAAAACTGTGAAGTAGACAATTCACCTTCAATACCTCAGGCCTATCTTTTCTTGATCCTTTTCCCTTTCCCCACACATTTTCTCTTTCCCCTTCCGAGGACTCCAGTATGTGCCAGATCTCTGCCCTTTCCTCGGGCAAAAATTATTCTGAAAAGAGACCTAATAACAATCATTTACAACTTAGAGTACATTTAATTCAATATGCCAGCTCTTCCAGGCACCCTAGATAAAAGGAGGGAGATATTAACCCACTTTTTTTAGCATACTTTTGTGGGAAGGAGTTTTCTGATAACCCAGCTCTTGTACCACGAAGAAATCGCCAACCATATTCTTTGAGCCAACATAGGGCTTTAGTTTTCTCTCATAACCATGGAGATCAGCAAGGGATGGTGACAAATACTGTATCTGAATATAAAAGATCCATGAAACCTAAATGAAAAGGGTTTAGAAGAGCAAAGTATGCACGTTAAAATTTTAAAGATCACATGCAATGACAGGATAGTTAAAGATGAATGGGATGGGAAGGGATTTAGCTCTTAGGAATTTTGTGGCCTTTTGAAAACATTTGAAAATGCAATATTTTCTGAAGGATTTCTTAATCATTCCTGTCTTGTCCGTCATGGAAAAAAAGTCATGTTTGCATTTTTCTGGATTTCTGAATCTCTGCCATTTGGACTTATTTAGCAAATTCTCTCCTGAGATGTAATACAATGTGAATAAAACACGGCCTGATCCATAGCAAATACAAATCGTATTCATTTATCCTTTGGAGTACATACTTCAACCGTAACTAAATACAATATGCTGGTTCTTTTTGTGCTTTTTATGAACTTTTGAAGCAGGTTTGTGATGAATAGATTTTATAGGATTATGTAGTTATAGTTTGCTTTTAAATATTTCAGAAAGAAATCATAAACATGACCTCATATGTTAATAAATCAGTTATGGAATGCTGTCTTATACATATGTTCAAAATATGACCCTGGCCAAAACTGCTTAAACAAGTCCTAAGAAATAACTTTAAACTCCCATTTAGGAGGGTCTGGTTCTGAAAACATGGTGTGCGTAATTCTGCTCTCCATCTAAAGAAAATAAAACGGTTTCTTCTATCTAAATTTATATTCTTTCTAATACATTAAATATTAAAGTTATGTTGAGGGTGTGACATTTGCTCTTTATTAGGTCTTTTCTCTCCTTGTTTTCTCAGCCCAAGTTGAAGTGAAGGAGTTAAGGGCAAGAACAAAACAAACCTGCCAAGTGCATCGAGTCACGGACACGCAGCTCTTAGAAGTCCACGTTCTCAGTTCTCTGTTATTTTTTTTACATTCACATAACTCTTCGATGCAAAAGGTCAAGAGCCATGGTCAGAAGTTCAATAATTGTGATTTGTCTAAATGATTAGAATTTATTTCTCTAAGGCCACTTTCTGCTTTCATTGCAATTGAGCTTTTAGAATGGTTATTCCTCCATTTCTCTATGGGATGGTCAAAATGATTCCATTCCACCTCTATAAGCAGAAAACAAAAATTGGTTTATTCTCTAGAAATGTATTTAAGAATAAATAACTTCTTAAACATCTTTTTGTTAAGATTTTATTTATTTATTTTTAGAGAGGGGGGAAGGGAGGGAGAAAGAGAGGGAGAGAAACATCACTGGGTGGTTGCCTCTTACGTGCCCCCTACTGGGGATCTGGCCTGCAACCCAGGCATATGCCCTGACTGAAAATCAAACTGGAGACTCTTTGGTTCGTAGGCAGGCGATGGATTCACTGAGCCACCACAGCCAGGGCAAGAACAAATAATTTAATGTTTCCTTATTGATCATTGATCTTTGGGCATTGTCATTCAATACTTAATGGTATAATCAACCAAGAAAATGATTCAGCAAACTCATCTCTAAAATTGGTCTTGTTACCAATTTCAATTGGCGGCAGAAAACATTACCTAAATACTACTTTTGAATCATTGCTACTGAGCATGAATTCATGTCAGCAAATATAAAAAATAAAAGAGGTTTGGAAGTCTGATATGTAGGTAGTAACTTTCCACTTAAAATCCTGTGTTAAGGAGTTTAAAATTCTAAGACTGGAGCTGAGTTTTAATACATCAACTTCAGAGCTCTGGATGCTTAAACTAGATCTTTCAAACGTGTCTGTCTTTAGAGCCAGGCAGGGAATTTAAATGACTAGACCTGACTTCCGGTAGAAAGATACAAGGCAACGAGGAGTAAATGAACTGTGCTGAATGGGAGAACACGTCCTCCACCTGAGACATGCAGGTGTGACTTTGTTTTTCAGTGCTACCTTGCCAGATGAACACCTTGGTCATCATATTGACATCAGTATCTCCCATTTCGCTGCTGTTCATCTAACTCATCCAGGGTTGCTGCTCAATATTCAGAGCTGGAGAACACCCAGCCTTCTTCAACTCCTTTCCAGTGTTTATTTTGTTGTTTTTGCTGTTCATGTACTTGTTTGCATTAACAGAGTGGAGTTCTCCCCACACCGAACTGAAACTTCTGCTGTGATATGAGTCAGATCTTTTCTGTTTGTTCGCCAGAATCAGAGAGAATCTGAAATCATAGCCTGTCGGAGTCAAAGAGCTTGAGAGGTCCAGCAACCCAACTCCAACTCTTGCGTGTACATCTTTCCTCTTCGCTGTTTCCAGCAAGTGCTCATTCTTGACTGGACTGATTAGCATATTTTTCGGCAGACTTTTTGTATTCTTAATCAAATAATACATTAGACTTCTCCTCTCTAGGAAAAAAAGAAACTTCCAGACCCTTTAGCCTTGCCTTGTATGACTCATTTTCTGTCCCTTGGTGTACTTTTTGTGAGTGAGCACCCCAGACACGCTCTCTCTTCTGTTTCTTTAGGAGTCAGATGAGGCAGAATGGTATGAATAACACATGAGCACAGAACTCAGCTTTCTACGTGACAGTTAGGTATGCTGCTTCTAATTCTCATTTCTTTTGAGTCAATAATATTGCATCTTTATCGCAATCTCAGTCTAAAAGAGAGTTAACTCTGTGGCCCCAAAATTTATATGACCCATACAAATGAAAGTATTGACCATTTCTGAAGTGATTTGTTTGAAAAAACTGAAACAGAGTTATGGATCTCTTATCAGAATGGGAAGATTGAAAGTTACAGTTGGAAGTTGGCAATTCTTTCCAAATTAAATTAGCTTAAACATTATGCCAATTAAAAAATCCTAAAAAAAATGTGTTCATAGCAAACAATAATTTGAGAAAAGATATGAGAAATAAACTAGCCCCAATAGTATGATGGTGAACTAACTTTCAAAAGATTAGAAAGAAAGAAAAAAGAACTCTGATGTGTAGTGTTTGCCAACCACTGTGATGTGAATACTCCCATCACAAGTCAATTTCGAGCTTCCATCATGGCTTCACTGAACATGGCATTGGGAAGAAATGCACAGAATCGACTCATTGACTCTTGTGAGCTCAATCTCTCTTTTTCTCTCTCTCTCTCTTTCTACCCCACTTTCTCCTTCTTTCTCTCTCCCCTCCTTCCTCTCTCTCTAAAATCAATAAACATATCCTTGGGTAAGGATTTAAAAAATAAAAAATAAATAAATAAAAAGTAATATTGTAAAATGTATTCTATTATAAACAGAGAGAGAAGGAAAAAGATAAAAGAGAGGAAAAGAAAGATCAGTGTAACATAGTAAACATCCCACAAATGAATTACATTCCCTATAAAAGTATAATATAATGACAAGAAATTTATCCCAAATTAGTGGGAGGGAATAATAAATGATATTAGGACAATCAGCAGGCTTTTTGGATGGGGGAAGAAGGCACGTGGGAAATAATTTAGATCTTCATCTCTCATTGTACAATAAAATGTAGATAAATACCTGAATGATTAAAAAGCAGAAGAGGAGACATGGCTCACCTCTTCGCATAACCAAATCAAAATTACAACTAAAATATAGAATAATCATCAGTCAGAACCATCAGAAATCAAGTCGAATGGAAGTCTGACAACTACAGAATTAAAGAAACCACATCCTTCCAGACTGGTAGGAGGGGCAAAGACAAGAAGGAGGCTAGTCCCTCACCCATGTGTGGTGGATAAAAATTTGGGAGGGGTATCTCAGGAAAGAGCAATCCCAACCCCACACCAGGCCCCCCAGCCCAGGGTTCCAGTGACAGAAAGATAAGTCCCCACAACTTCTGGCAGCAAAAACCAGCAGGGATTGAATCAGTGAAAGATACTTCTGGAGCCCTAAGCAGTTCCTCTTAATGAATGCACACATGGACTCACCTACTCAGATTCACTCCTTCTGAGCTCCAGCACTGGGGTGGCAGCTTGAAAGGCACCAGTGGTACACAGGGAGAAACTGAAGTGTCTGACATCAAGGTGAGAAGAGGTCATTGTCCTTTTTCTAAACCCTCCCCACAGAGATCTGGCAGGCTGGTACCATATCTGAGACTCCATCAACCTGGCTAAGAATGTTTGACCCACCTTGGAGATCCCCAGAGACTCCGCCCCACCCAACCTGCTTTTCCATATGAATGGTTGGTCTTGGCTCATGCTTCACAACTTCCTAAGTCCTACCAAACAAGCAGCAGCTGGCCTAGATTCACAGCTTGGCTTTGCCTGGGAATCGCCAAGCCCAGCACAAGTAGCAGCCATCTCAGATTGCTTTACAGCTCAGGCAGGGTGGTCCCAGATGAAACACAGGTGGAGGCTGGTCTTGGCCTGCACCATCTGGGAAACCCCAGGGCCAGCAGACAGCTACAGACTGGATCAGAGCACCACCACCCTGCCCCTGCACAGCTGATCCTCCACAGAGAGCAGAGGTTAGTGGTCAGTGGTCACAGCCAGTCCTTGCAGCTGACTGGCCTGGATAAATCCCTCCTATTGATTTGCCAACAGCAACCAAGGCTCAACTACAAGAGGAAGGTGTACTCAGCCCACATGAGGGGTGCACCTCGAATATCCAGCTCAGGTGATAGGGGAGGCTATGCCACTAGACTTTGCAGGACACCTACTACATTAGGCCACACTACCAAGACACAGAGTCATAACAGCTCTACCTAATACATAGAAACAAACACAGGGAGGCTGCCAAAATGAGGAGAAAAAGAAACATGACCCAAAGGAAAGAACAGATCAAAACTCCAGAAAAAGAGCTAAATGAAATGGAGATAAGCAATCTAGCAGATGCAGAGTTCAAACACTGGTTATAAGGATGCTCAAGGAACTTAGTGAGGACAACAGCATGAAACAGATCCAGTCAGAAATGAAGGATACACTAATTGAAATAAAGAACAATTTACAGGGAACAACCAACTAGCAACAAAAAGGAATGAACTACTGGTATACCCAACTATGGATGAGTCTTAAAGTATCTGAATAAGAGGTCTGGGCAAATAAAGAGAAATACTATGTGATTACATTCATACTAAATTCCAGAAAATGAGACCAAATATATCGTGTCAGAAGGCAGGTCAGTGGGGAAGAGGGAGTTTGAGGTAGGCTGATTACAAACAGGTATAAAGAAACTTCTAGGGGTTCTTCTTTAACTTAATTGTGCTAATGGTTTCAGAGGTATATACATGTGTCAAACGATCAAATTGTGCAGTACGTTTTAAATGTGTGCAACCTATTGTATGTCAATTATACATCCACAAAGCTGATGATTTAAAAAATTCTCTTTAAATTTAAAAGAAGAGATTTGGGGCAGTTCTCCAATTCACCGGGTTGTAACGTCTCTGCCAGAACTTTTGCCTAAGTTGGAGCCACACCCCTGTGTTATTTAGGAGACCTGATGTTGTTTGTGCCACCAACCTACCTCCAGCACTGATGGCTGCTTTTAGTGTCATTGTTACCACCATGACAGGGTCCCCCACTTCCTCCTCTATTGGAGAGAATTCTCTGTGGTGCCTGCTTGTCTTAGTCACTAGTTCAAAGACCCAGATGACTGACTGATGGGGCCTAGGTCAATGTATCTCATCCTAGTTTCAAGGGAGTCTGGGAAAATAAGTGTCTGACATTTTTCTCTTCCACTCTGATAGGTACACAGTCTTCCACTAAGACTATTATGCTGTTGACCTAATATCTTACTGCCCAGTGTCTTGTCTTTTCTTCCCCCACTCACCTGGGTGACAGAAGCTGCACCTTAATCATCTCACAACCTCCATTCTGCCAGGAATCGATTCAGTACTGCCACTCCTTACAGGATTGGATAGATTTGAATTAGGTTGAATGAACTGGATTAAATTACAATAAAATATAGATAACTGTATCTCTCCCTCCCATACGCCCTCTAGAAGTAAGGACTTTTAAAATCCTTTTACAGGCTGGAAGACTTGGCTACTTCCTGAATCTATGTTCACATAGCATAATGGCCATGTCTTATTTATCTGTGCTGGGATGCAAAACAAGATTTAAAGAACACTGCAAACCTTCCTACTTACAGACTTCTTAAAGTGTACCAAAGTTGCCAGAGTGTAAGAAACCCAGCATGCAATGCTTTTGGCTCTTCTCAGACAAATGAGCCACCTATTATTAGGATGATGAACTGAATTACTCAGACTGGATATACCAAGAACACAAAGATTGTGGGAACACCCAGGCCATGTATCAAATCCTGCTCTGCCCTTATCATCACCGTGACTGCAACAAAGCTGGCCCAGACCCAGTGGGTATCCATTTTTCCTGCTGCCAAGCGTTCATTTGCCCTTCTTCCGGTCACCACAGCTTGACTTCCTTCCAAGTAACCAGCTAAAGTACTTCCAGTGTCTTTGTCAAGGCTCAGGATGAAGCGTGTGACCAAGGTCTAAGCCAGTCTGCACATCACATCACACCCCCTGGGACATGATGACTATGCCAGGAGGTCAAGTGTAATAAAGCACCTGGCTGCATCATTGATGCATCTGACAGCCCCACTCAGTGCCCTCCCTGCTATATGCCCATCACCTGTGATATCCCACAGGAACGAGAGACTCTTGTGTGCCAGTGGAAATTTCAAACGGCACAGCCTCTGGCCCATGCTGTGGAAGCCCCCACCCCAGTGATACCCTCAAAGACCCCGCCCAACCACACTCTCGCTTTGCTCCAGACCGAACCTGAGTCTTTCTCCTTGGGGAACCCTTTGGCTGGTTACTGTGTAAGTAATTTTTCCTCATTGACATCCTTTGGCCCAATACTTATGTAAGTCATTGGCGGGGTGCTGCTTTATATCCCTAGATTCCAGCACAGAACTTGGCACGAAGTTGGCCTTGATTGATTGATTGATTGATTGGCTCTCCCTCTTGACTCTCCCCTTCACAGCTGGGCACCATGCCTAAACGACTGCTTGCTGTCACGGGAGAGAGGTGAGCTCAGTCAGGCCTGAGCGCTGCAGTCGCGCCATCGGCAGAGCCATGACAAGTTAAAGCAGATCTTTTCAGGGGCTGAGCCTGCTTCCAATTCTGATTCAAGTTCACTCTTCTCTTTGTTCTAGATCATGTCAAGTACATTATTTCCTCCCTCCCAATTTAGTTCTGACTCTTAGTGAGAAGAAAATAGGTTATTCTAAAATAAGGAATTCAACCCTTCAACTGAGAATAACCCTTACAAACTATATTTTTATTTGATTATTTGTTGACCAAAATCACAGTCTTGTACATATGGTCTGAAGAAGCCCACAAAGAGGGTTTTGACTAAAACCACTATTTGCCTTTGGCTACACATGGCAGAATTTGATTTGCAATGATAGGAATGTCAGTCCGATAAAGCAACTGCAATTTCTCTAGCTATTTACCTTGAAATCTCAGTATTACACTTGCTACAGATGATGTATGAAAGTAAAATATTTGTACAGTGTGTGATTCAGTCAGGAGCAGACAGTGGCGCACCCACGGAGTGGGGGGTGCTTGGCCACCCTCTCCGGGACCAGCATTTTCGTGGAAGGGAAGCAAACTCAGTGTTGCATGTGCTCTGTGGGTGAGTCCTGGGTTAGGTCACTGTTCCAGAGACAGCTATTGACAAAGGCCCCTGGGCGGTGATGTAATGCAAATCTCAGTTTCACTGTGTTGGGGGGTCGGGAGGCAGCTGAAGGGCTGAGCTTTTCATTCATCACAGGCCCTCGGTGGGCTTCACGTTGTCACAGGCACCGAGTTAAGCAGGCAGTGCTCCTACATTGCCACAGTTCTTAGGTCCTTTCTCAGGCCCCCTCTCTGCTTCCTTTTGCAAACTTGACAAATGCCCCTTCTGAGTCCCTGCCTTTCTTTCTCTCCCCCTGCCCTGGGCCTGGTGACACATGGCTCTGAATGAAGTATTTGAAATACCCTGAGTGTCTGAGGAGGAACCCTGCCTATCAGATTATGGTAGTTTAAAACAGGTTGTAAAAAAAAAGCCACTTTAATTTGCCCCAAGAAAAGCTCATTTTGTTGCTAATTTAATTTTAGTGAAAGACCTTGTGCAAAACGCTTCCCTGTAATTTCTGTAAGATCTATTTTTTCAACCCAGGAGGATTATCAGACTCTTATAACATTAATATAAGGATTATTAAGACTCTTGAAAAAGTATGTTTCGGGTCCATGAGGAAGTATATGATATTCTTTACATCATGAGTGCTGGGGTTTGAGCTGGAATAAAGAAGGCAGGTGGCACTCTCGGTCACCTGTGCCTCCGTCGTTGGAGACACTTGAGCTGTTCTGGGGAGGTTTGCAGTCACTGAGATTTCTTTGTCAGACAACCCAACAATACAGCTAATGCGATTGCCGCATTCACATCTAGAAACTGGTTGCAACAAATCACTCAACACTTATCTTTACTGTGTGTCAGGCACTGCGGTAGATCCCGAGGTGAGGGTACGGGAGCCCGATGACAAACAACTCTGACCTGGGGAGCTCACGTGCAGGTGTGGAAGACAGACATGGAACAGGCAAACAAAACAACAAGTAACATGTGTGATTACTGCTATGAAGAGACATGAAGCAGGGAAGAGAAATGGAGAAGGTGGAGGGAGGTTGATATTTTAAGTCTTGTGGTCAAGGGTAGCCTCTCTGCAAAAACAGCATTTGATCAGAGAAGGGAATGAAGTGATAGGAAGTCATATGGGTGGAGGAGAGCTTTTCAGGCAAAAATAACAGCAGGTGCAAAGGCCCTGAGGCAGGAAGAACAAGAAAGCCAGAGTGGGAAATGAGGTGGGAGCGGTAGCCTGGAGGCAGGTCCTGCAGGGCATTTTCAGGACTGGGAAGGGCTGGAGGGTTTGATTTTAGCAGTGAAGGGCCAGGGGATGTAGAGCACAGGGAGAAATTAGTTCTGATTTATATTCCAGGTTTTGTTATCTTTCTTCTGTTCTCAGTTTTATATCGGTTGCTCCTGAGTCTGATGCATTCCCACTATTTTCAGGTCCTGGCAAGCATCTGTCAACAGTTATTCACGCTCCTGGGTTGTAAGACAAAAGAAAATGAATTCTATTCTCCTTATACTCACGATAAAGATTGAAAAGCTGGGGCCAAAGACACAGCACGCTCCACCCTCAGGCACATCTGGAGATTCAGTCAGCTGCTTCCTTTTTTCCTGTTTCTTTTCTGTCTGATTCTTCAGAAATACTGTCTTGGGGGAAGAATTTGAGGCAGGCGTCAAGGAAAAATTCTGATTTTTGAATAAATTGTATTTGAGCCATCATATAGGCATGACTCTTATTTTAAAAAGACTTTCTTTTTACTAATACACTTTATTTTTAGAGCAGTTTTAGATTCACAAGAGTTTGCATATAACCCCTGTCCCCACAGATGCCAAACCTCCCTCCCTATAGGCACCTCTGCACCACAGAGGGGCACATGTCAAAATCGATAAACCTACACTGACACATCGTAGTCACCCAAAGTCAGTAGCGTACCTGAGGGTTTGCTCTTGGTGTGGCAGATTCTCCAGGTGTGGACAAATGTACGGCAGGTATCCCGCATGGTAATATCATATAGACTACTTTAAAAAAACCGGAGTTCGTTCAGGTTCAGAACTAACACAACATCCTGAATGATATACCAAAGGCTATGGGAAAGCAGAGGCAAGAATTTATTCCTTTTCACTGAGATGGGAGGAAGAGAATCCTGGAAGGTTTCCTGGAAGAAGTGGTATGTGTCCTGGGTCTTGAAAGTTGGGTAGGATGTAGTAACACAAAGTAGCAAGGCAGCAGCATCAGGAAGCACTTTTCGGTAGTTAGCAAGGACCATAAGCAAGGCTAGGGAGCAGGGAGCAGAGGGCAGTACTTCCCAAGAATTGAAAAAGGGCCCAGCCGTCTGCAGTGCAGGGAGGCCAGAGGCTGCGGGACCAGCCCCAGTGGGAGGTACGTCATTCCAGGTTCAGTCAGTCAAGCAGGACCATTAGGAATGGTGTAGAACAAGCCATCGTAGGCGCTGGTAAAAGAGGTGGCTGCCACTTCTCCAGGTGAGCCTGAAGTTCAGGGCAGGTGATTGGGAAAAAATGATGGACACAGCACTGCGGAGAGTCCTCAAGGGACAGCCGGAAGACGCCTCTGCCACACACTGCGCTGTCTTCTCCTATCTCTACATTAGAAATAGGCTTCTGCCTCAAGGCTCTTTCCAGGGCCTGACTGGTCTCCCTGGAACCTGGAAGGCCGACATTGCTCCCAGCCTTTAGCTCCAAGCATGGAGAGCCCCTGTTGAAATTCTAAAGTGTCCAGGGGGAAGGTATTACAAAGTGATTTGTAAACCATTATACTGTGAACTTAGCTCAGACGGGGCCCCAAGGGATTGGTGCCCAGAATACGTGAGTCCAGATGAAGGAAAGGCACGCGGAGAGGGGTGTGGTCAGGGTACCACGCTTTGCTGAAGGCAACTGCCGTGAGGACACAGGACACTGGTCATAGGGTGCACAGGGATGCTGAAGACAGGCCTCCCCCTTCACACTGTTGGTCAGCCTGGGCCCTGGCCAGAATGTGCTCTGGACGGATTTGTCCCTGCAGAGGTCCTGACTCTCCCGGCTGGAACAGAAATTCTAACAAGGATAGAAAGAGGGATGTCCAAAGAAAATGTCGGTGACCAAAGTGAGTCTGTTCACAACAAAACCAGGTGCCCCCAGCCCAGTGTGTAGGGCAGGCTGGGCTCTACGAGAGGCCACATGAGGGCTGGGTGTGGGGGAGACACAAGCGACAGGGGCTGGGGTGGGCAGGAAGGACAGGAGGCCACACTCGATTCTCAAACACACACACAAATCTGCTCAGCTGAGTCCCAGGAGATGGAGGGTGCAAAGGGCTCCTATGTGCATGGCCCCCCTGTGCCCCAGATTCCAGTTTGGGGGTCAGAGGAGAAGAACATAGCACAAGGTTGCAGCTAGGCAGGACTAAAGGAAAAAGACACCAAACCACACCGCTAAGTCTTTCTCAGGGGTCCTGGGACCTCTGTGCCAAGAACACAGATTCTGGGTGTAGATCCAGAATTCTAACTTGGGTGGTCAGGGCAGGGGCGGCGGAGGGCTGGCGGCGAGGGGCGAGCAGGTATCTGCGCTATCAACACTCCAATAATGTTGATGCAGGGGGACAACCACCCTCACCGAGGAAACCCTTTGAGTCGGTGCTATGATCGGAGAGCAGCATGGGGGAGCATCGGGCATCTCGAGAGGAGGGGTGGTGAACAACTCACTCTTACCCCCAAGTCTCATGCACAAAACTGGGCTGCTGCCCTGGCCTAGAACGTGGCCGTTGGGTGGACTGTCACTTTGGAGGTTCGGATGCTCCTGGGTGGAGTGGAAAATCTCCAGGCACGACCAGTCCGGCCAGGGCTAGGAGAAGGGGTGACCGCCCTGTGGGCGGGTCCTCAGCGGTGTGAGCTGGCCTGTACCTGGCTCCATGACCTCTCTCACAGGTCCTTCCAGCTAGAGTCCAAGCGCCTGGCGCTGCACTTGTGAAACCAAGGATGTGCACACAGGGCATGTTTCGATTTTAATCTTTGCTTTTCTTGGCAAAGCCGCTTCCAACAGCTTCGGAGGAAAGCAGTGAAGATAAAAGCGCTTCGGAAGCACTTACACAATAATCCTGTCACTCGTGGACTTAGAAAACGGATCAGCTTTTCCTGAGGATGAGACAAGCCAGAGTGTGACCTATTAATTGTTGTCAAACCCTTCACGGGGGCCTCGAGGGTCCTCCAGCTCCAGCCAAGCCCCTGTCAAACCATCCCTCAAAACCCTTGTCTCAGAAGTGGCCACCGCTGCCCCCCATAACCCCACCTGACAATTTCTTGTTCACCGTGTTCTTTCCAGGAGACATCACCAACCAGCGCCCCGTAATGGGTCCCGCTTGTGAGTGAGTCAGTGAACACAGTTTCAATCAGCTTCTGCAGATGAAAATGTTAATAACTCCGCAATTTTTTCCCCTGCGTGGAAACACATTTATACACACACTCCCCTCCCGCAAACCCAATGCACATTAGGTCATGAAAACAAACAGAAAATTTCTAGCAATACATTTCTGATGCACTCTATCTTCCCCGCAACTGCCGCCACAAGTTGGTACTTGCCCCCATACAGCTAATAATTTTCGTTTTCAATCGCACGAGGAACCTCCATCAAATGATCACTTTTTACTGACAGAAGAAAGTTAAAACAGATTCTTTCTCGGCCTTAAATCGGAGTGTGAGTCTGGACAAAAGGCGGCTGGCACATTTCTCCCGACGAGTGTCCGAAGCGGCCAGCTTCCTCCGGAGTCATCGACATGAAAGAGTCAGGATGGAAGAGACGGGTGGAGGTGGGGAGGATGTACTACTGCGGGGTCAAAGGATTTGCTGGAGCAACAGAATCCTCCTGTGAGACATTCAGAGCTGGCCTCCCCAGTCATTGCAAACGCACAGTCTTTGGGACCAATTAAACTCAGTGAGAGCCACACTGTGCACTCCCAGCGTCCAGAAAGAACCCTCCCACACAGACAGCATGTCGTTTGCCTTTTCCTCCTCCTCACTTAGTCCCGCACACTGCCAAGCCCAGGGAAATGCCCCTGAGTTCTTGCTCCTCGTGGGTTGATTGTGGACATTCCCAGGGCTCCAAGAAATAGTAGGCCTCCTTTCTGTCTGATATGTGAAGTCTTCCTCTGTACTTACATGTCCTGTTGGCTGAGTGATGAGCACACGTGTGCGCTTACTGTGCACTGTCGTCCATGGGCTATGCTCACTCTCTCGGTGAGAGAGACTCCTGACTAACTTGTTACTCGAATCCCAGTCCCATGCCTCAAGCCTGGCCCACAGACAACCGTTCTCACGGGTCTGCTTTTCACAGGAGCTCCCTCGAGGGAACCTGGGACTCAGAACTTCCTGCGGGGTCCCGCTCCCCTGCCTTGCCCCAAGCAGGTACTCCACAAATGTATGACGAAGAAATACACAGAACTAGTCCAATTCTCAGTGACCAGAAGAAGAAACCAAGACTTAAATTTAAAAAATTGCTGTGCAGATAGTTGGTGGCAAAGCTGGAAACTGGCTAGTGTTCTTTCCAAATATCATTTTGTGGGTGGAAACACCCTGGATTTAGGGGCTTCCAAATAACTAGGGAAAATTGGAACTCGAACTTTGCTTCTCCAACTGTAAAATCAGGAAATAACCTGCCAGACTTCCTGCTTGTCTATTTTTTAAAAAGTGGTTAGTTTTTTCCTTCTTAAAACAAAAGAATGCAGTCTCTATGTTTTTTAAAAAAATTGGAAACATCCAAAGATCAGAAAGTAGGAAAGAATATCAGCTATAAATTTAAAAATCCATTAGTCAACACCTTGTGTATTCAAACCCAATCTTCCTCAATATGCCTTTTTCTTGTAAAATAAAATGTTTTTAAAAAAAAAAACACAGTTGTAATCATACTGATTTTGGGGGATTTTGGTTTGGTTTGGTTTGGCCTTTAACATTTTTGCATCTTTTCCCCACAGTTAGTATAAAATCTTTGTTAATAGAATTTATAGGGCTGTATAATTTTTTTAAGACATCGATGTAAGAACAAGAAAAAATCCCTATGGTTCAATGTTAGATTATTTCCAAGATGTTCTTGTCATAAATATTATTGCTGTTTGGAGAAAAGGGGGGAATTTTCAGTTTTGGAATTTCTTTTCTTAGGGTTGATTCCCAGTAGTAGAATTTCTAGATCAATATCAAGTTCATTTTCAAGGCTCAGGTTGCATGTTATTTTGTAATTCATACTGCCAAATTGTTGTCCAAAAGAATAATATAAATTTACACGGTCACTAGTAACATATGAGGAACTATTTCATCATACCTTGACAAATTTTTTTGGATCACTTAAAAATACTTCCTAAAGTAAAAATTTATACCTTCAACTTTGCTTTAATTTCCATTTCTTCAATTTATAGTGAATTTGAATATTTTCTCATTTAAAACACTGACTGTATATGTATTATTTTTAAAATTGTGTTCATATATGACCTTTGTCCATTTACCTTTTAGGCTGTTAGTGTTTTTCACATAAACACATATGAGCTTTCTGTTATAGATATGATTATCATATTGCTGTACATTACTCTCCTGGTTTTTGCTGGTTTGTTAAATGCTCTACCGACATACAATAAATTGCACATATTCCAAGTGCAACTTGATACATTTTGAGCTATCCCATCAACACAGTCAAGACAATGAACTTATCCATCACCCCCAACATTTACTCCCACCCTTTCATCCTTCATCTCCAGGTGACTACCGGCCAGCTTTCTGACACTGTTTATAGATTGCATTCTCTAGAATTCTCCATTCATGGAATCACATAGTATAGACTCTTGTTTTGTTTGTCTTTTGAGATTCATCTATGTAGTGTCTATCAACAGTTCAATCGTTTTTTTTTTTTGCTGAGTACTATTTTATTGTAGGGACACGCCAGTTTGTTTATTTATCCATGAGAAACATTGTTTGTTTGGTTGTTTCTAGATCTTGGCTATTAAAAATAAATTGAACATGAACCAGTCTTCCTAGGAACATATGCTTTTATTCCTCTTGGGGAAATGCCTCATAGTATTTCCCCAAGAGAAACGGCTGGATCATTTGGCCGGCGAACGGTTAACACTTCTGGGAACTGCCGATCCGTTTCACACGCGTGTACCACTTCACATCCCGGCCAGCGCACTGGAGGCACGGCTCCTCCACATCCTCACCACCACGGCCCTTCGTGCAGTCGCCCTTCCCGTTGCAGAATTCTGGTAGCCATGTGCAGTGCTCTCTCATCGTGGCTTTTTAAAAAAATTATATTTTATTGATTATGCTATTAAAGCTGTCTCCATTTTTCCTCCTTTGTCCCCCCACCCAGCACCCCCGACTCCCTCAGGCAATCCCCACACCTTTGTTCATGTCCGTGGGTCATGCATGTACGTTCTTTTGAACTTCCCTAATGTCTAACAACCTCCAGCATCTTTTCATGTGCTTATTTGCCAGCCTACTTCTTCTTCGATGAAATTTCTTTCCACATCTCTTGCCTATTTAAAAAATTCTCCTTAGTATTGAATTTTGAGAGTTCTTTATATATCCCATATACAAAGTATTCACCAGATATGACTTGCAAATATTTTCTTCCAGTCTGGGTTTCTTTCTTTCGTTTCTTTTATGGGCAATGTCTTTTGTACAGCAGAAGCTTTTTGTTTTTAATTTTGATGAAGTCCCAGTTTCTCAATTGGTTCCTTTATGAATTGTGCTTTTAGTGTTGTAGCTAAGCACTTTTTCATGTTTTCTTCCCAAAGTTTTAGCTTTATATACATTTCTTTGCAAGTAGATATCCATTTGTTCTGGCCTGTATGTCAAGGAGATCAGCTACACGCCCCTGAGTTATCTTGCACTCTTGGGGAAAATCAGTTGCCAGCGGAAGTGTAGATCTGCGCCTGGACTCTGTCTTATTCCATCGGTTACTTTGTCCACTTTTATGCCAACACCACAGCGTCTTAATTGCTGTGATTTTATAACAAGTCAGGGAGTGTTAATCTTCCAAAGCTGTTCGTTTTGATATGTGTTTTGGCTATCCCAGGTCCTTTTTATTTTTATATAAATTTTTAGAATAAATTGATCAATTTCTACCAAAAAAAATACCCTTCTGGGATGTTGATTAGGATTACATTGAATTTATAGAACAATTAAGAACACAATTTACAGACTTCCTAAGATGGCGGCATAGGTGAATGCACCGTACCGCCTCGCACAGCCAAACAAGGGAAAAAAACAGAAATCCAAAAACAGCCAGATCTGACAGAAAATCATATTGAGAGGAAGTCCGACAACCAAGGAATTAAAGAAGATACATTCATCAAGTTTGGTGAGCCAGAAGGTGCAGAGCGAAGGGAGAGCGCTCGGGGACTCCGCGGCGAGCAGGTGAGCAGACGGCAGGTCCGCGGTTGGAGGGCGGTCCCGCGGGGCTGAAGCACACCCAGACGGGGACCGACTGAAGCTCGATCTGCGCCCGGCTCATCCAGACCCAGCGGTGCCGAGAGACCGGTGGACTCAGCAGGTCTGCATTCGTGTGCAGAGAGAACCTGGGGGAAGGCGGGGCGCAACTCAACAGCGCAGATCGAGAGCAGGTGAGGGGGAGGAGTCCGCGGCCGGAGGAACGCCGGGCCTCACAGGAAAGTTCGCTGGGGAGACCCTCGGGGGATTGGAGCTGTGCAGCCCGTCCACCGACCCCGGTGCGACCCCCGGAGCCAGCGCAGAGGGGCCTGAAGTGCTTGCAGGAGGCGGTGTGGGTGCGGAGAGCGGAGAAGGCGCCATTGTGCGCTCAGGAGCAGAAGGACTTATGTGTATGACCGATGGACAAAACTAAAGGGAGGGGAAAGGGGGGTAAGGGGGAGGGAGGAAGGAAGGGGGGAAATGGGGCAACTGTAACAGCATAATCAATAAAATATAGTTAAAAACTCAAAAAAAAACAACTTACAATATAATTTAAGTTATTGACGCTTTTTGACTAATGAACAAAGGATATCCATGTATTTAAGTTTTCTTTAATGTATTTCAGCCATATTTTCATAGTTTTAAGGCTTTATAGTTTACAAGTCTTATTTCAGCATGTTCCCTAGAATTTCTGCTGGGATGTCTCAGCTGGACTCCACAGCTCACACAGAAGTATTCTCATCTGGTGGTGGTTGTGAAAACCCGTGTTTCTGTTGGGGGTGCGGGCCGGGGCCTCCTCTTCTGCTACCTTGCTGATGTCACGCCGCATTCCTGCTTTCTTCCCCTTGTAGTGGGTTTCATTTGCTCTTTTTGTTAGTGTTTGGAGAGGTAAGATCAGGTCATCGATTTGAGACCGGAGTACTGTTTAGCAGCATCTCACAAGCTTGATACGTTCTATTTGCATTTTCATGTGGCTGAAACTATTTTCTGGTTTCCCTTTTGATTTCTTTTTGACCATTCATCTATTGAGAAGTGTGTTATTTAGTTTCTAAATACTTGTTTATTCTCCAGATATCGTCTTGTCATCATTTTTATATTTAATTCCATTTTGATCAGAAAACAAACTTTGTATAACTTAGATCCTTTTACACTTATTGAGCATATTTTATGACGATGAATATGGTCTTTGGTAAATGTCCTTAAAAATTATATGTATTCTGCTGTTTGGGGATGGAGTGTTTCCTGTTGCCAAACAGATCAAGCTGGTTGATAGCGTTTAAATTTTCTGTATCCTCGGCAATTTTCTGTCTACTTCTTTGACCAATGATTAACAGAGTGGTATTCAAATCTCTGTCATTGTGGAGTTTTCACTTTCCCCTTGCAGTTTCATCAGTTTAGCTCAGAGACACTAGATACATATATATATATATTTATATATGTATATATAGTGTTTCTTGTAAGCGGGACTTCTACTCTGACAGTTTCTGCTTTTCATTGGAGTGCTCACTTCGTTTACATGCACTGTGCTTAGTGAGACAGCTAGGCTTACGTCTGCCGTCTTGCTGCTCGTTTTGTACTTATCCTCTTTGCTCCTCGCTCCTTTTTGTTCCCTCTTATTTGTCTGCCCTCTTTTAGGTTAATTTAATGTGCTTTGTTCTTTCATTTTATCCCCTTTGTTGACTTATTTGTCATAACTTTGATGGTATTTTAATGGTGTGTTTAGGGTTTATAGTATACATGTTTCATTTATTGCAATTTTCCTTGAAGGGATATTATGCTACTTCTCTGATGCTATAAGGTCTTTACAATAGTTTGCTTCCATTTCTTCCTTCTCAGGCTTTAACTGTTGTCATGTATTTCACTTGTACATGTCACAAACCCATACTCTATTATTATTATTTTTATGTAAGTAGTTGATTATTATTTAAAGAGGTTGAAATTTAAATTTAAACCTCTTTAAAATTTTTTTAATTTTTTAAAATTACCCCCCCAAAATTTTTATTTAACTATCTCTTTCTCATGCCCTTCACACCTTTGTGAAGATCCATATTTCCAGCTGAGATTATTTTCCTTCTGCCTGATGAAACAAAATACAGATTCTTTTATAGCAAATGTCTGCAGCTGAGGAATTCTTTCCACATTTGTCTATCTGCCAAAGGCATTGCACCTTAGTGAAAGATATTTTTATGACATAGAACTCTAGGTTGACAGATGTTTTTCTTTCAGCTCTATAAAATGTACTATTGTCTTCTCACTTCCGTTGTTTCTGACAAGAAATCTTCAGTTAATTCATATCTTTATTCCTCTGTATAAAATGTGATTTTCCCCCCTCTGGCTACTTTCAAAATTGTTTATTTTTTTTTAATGTTTTTATTGTCTTGTTTTGATTTTACTTTTGAGCAATTTAATTATGATGTGCCTTGGTATAGTTTCCGTTATGCTTCATATGCTTGAGTTTTGTTGAGCTTCTTGGATATCTGGATTTACAGTTTTCATGAAATTGGGAAATTTTTCAAACATTATTTCTTCAATTATTTTTCCCCACCCTTTCTCTCCTTTGAGAATTTCAATTTCAGTTGTATTAGGCCTCTAGAGTTTTCCCACAGTTCACAACTGCTTTCTTCATTTCAGGGAAAAAAATATTTTTCCTTTTGTGCTTTTGAAAATTTCTATTGATGTGTCTTCAAGTTCACTGATCCTTTCTTTTGTAAGGTCTAATCTACTGCTCATCTTATCCAAAGTATTGTGGTCTCATACATGGTCGTTTTCTCTCCAGGGCTTCAGTTTGAGTCTTTTTTTATAATTTCCATGTATAACCTGACTTAATTTTCTAAACATATTTGATACATATAGTAATTATTTTGATATTCATGTCTGCTAATTCTCACATTTGTGTCAATCCTGGGCTGGTTTGATTGCCTTTTTTTTTTTTTTTTTCATTTCAGGTCATATATTTCTGGTTCTTTGTATGCTTGGCTGTTTTTGCTTCAATGCCAGAAACTATACATTTCACCTTAATGCATGCTTGCTTTTTATACTCCTGTAAATATTCTTGAGCTTTGTTCTGCAGCATAGTTAAGTTACTTAAAAATAGTCTGGCCCTTTTGGATCTTGCTTTTAAGATTTGTTAGCTGAGACCAAAGATGTACACAATCTGGAAATATTTATTCCTACTGCTGGGGTAAGATCCTTTGGTGAACTCTAGCCAATGCCTTGTAAATCAAGAGTTTGGCCAGTCTGACTGGTGGGAAGGAGCACTTTCCAAATCCTGAATATATGTGGGTCACTGTCACCTTTAATCCTTCCAACTATCTTTTTCCTCTGGATTTGATAGTTTTTTTAAACACACACAGGGATCACTAATCAGCTAAATACTTGCAAGAGACCCACTGCAGATTTCTGAAATTCTTCTTGGATGTTGCTCTCTCTTCTTTGGTATTCTGTCCTATGAATTTTAGTTCCGACGGTCTCCCCAGATTCTCAGCTCCATCTCTCAACTCAGGAGTCCACTAGGTTCGCCAGGTTGCCTCACCCTACACAACTGAGAAACTCTCTCTAAGCAATAAGCTGGGGCATACGAGGGCCCATTCTGTCAATAAACTTGCCTCTCAGGGATCACTGTTCTTTATTGCCTGATATTCAGTGCTTTAGAAACCGTTGTTTAATATATTCTGGGGTTTGTTGTTGTTGTTGTTGTTGTTTTTGCTTCAGGAGAGTAATTTAGTCCTCATTCCATCTTAACTGCAAAAGAATGTCACTTCTCTAATTTTCATAAATAAGTATCTTTCATTCAAATATTCCCTAGAGTCAAGATCTGTGGCTTGCAATTAAGAACCTATCTGATGCATTCTGTTTGAATACACTCATCTCTCCTGAGTGCAGAATTCAACATCCTATCTTTTCCTGTTTCAAGTGTTCCCCATCTCCCCTTTCAAGCTGCCTATTAAGATTCCGTTACCTGTGGTAGGTGCCTCCACCTCCAAGGTGACTTCTACCCTTTGCCTTTGAACCACACTTCCCTTTAGCTCCCTAATTATGCCCCACCTTTTAGGGCTCTGCTCAAATGCCAACTTCTTAGGGAGCATGTTCCCTAGACCTTAGATAGGATCGAACCCCGATAAATATTCCCACAGCTCTGTACCTCGTTATTATTTGTATTCCTTCCACATCATTGTAATAACTTATTTTTTAAAGTCTATATCCTCCATTCAATGGTAAGCTCCAGGAAGGCAGGGACTACTCTGTCCTGTTACTTGCTTTATCCCCTCTCTAGTGGCAGAGCCACATTGAGTACTTAGTAAATATTTGTTAAATGAATGAAGCAAGGGATGAATGAATCATTCACAGATAATGCAAAAACATTATCAACTTAAAGAGAAAGGAGGTTATGATTCCCTGAGCATGATTCCTGCGACCACCACCCATAAGAAATAAGCTGTGTTTCTCCAGGGGGGAAAGGATACAATGCCTTAAGTCAGGCCAGAAAGGAAACTAGAAATCAAGGAGTTCACGCCCGTTTTCTGCAATGATGATGCAAGGACAAAACTTGCTTACATCACTAGGCTATTTGGTGGCAGAGGCTGAACTAGAAACTAACCCTCCTGATCCTTTATCCCTTGCTCTTCCCAGCCCCCAGCTCCCATACTGCCCCTCATCCCCACACCAGTTTGCAATACATCCTGGAGAAATGGCACACCACAGACAATTTCTGGTTGTAATGGCGCCATTTCTTTCCTAGACTTGCTTTTCTGCAGAAGGGGGAGACTGTAGCAAACCACATCTCCTATACAAGAGAGAATTTCCTAATAAATCCATGCAACTGGAACTCTGAAACATCCCAAATGTTATACATTAATAATAGTAATGGCCATGAGCAAATATTTACATGTACAACCATCTGCAGGTGCAAGCTGAAGCTAAACTATTTTACAAGTAGCAATGTGTTTTATTGTATGTATAAATATAATATTTATATACTTAAATAAAATAAATTCCACTGCTACTTTTAAAATAACATATGTGTGTGTGTGGGTGTATATATATATACATGAATTCATATATATACATATATTTCCTGAACTCATTTTAATTGAGTCATCCAAGTCACCACCCACATCTGTAGGGAAAGTGTTTTAACCCAGCGTGCTGCCCCCAACAAATATAATTTCCAGCTTTTAACTTATCCTAGGATTGCTTGTGCTAGCCAACTATTCTTCAGCTAAAGTGCTGTTGTTCCCATTTAATAATAGCCTAAGTAACTTCTTTTCTAATGTAAAGTGCTAATCCTTAACGAGCTGATTAAATGGTAGAGACTTGCTTTTTGCTTCTCTCTGTGCCCCTACCTTCTTCTGGGTCTTTTTGCTCTTCCAATTCTTGGTGACTGTGTTATCTAGAATGCCAGTCCAATAAAGAGGCCACCATAAAACACACCATTAGTGTCTGAGCACAGTGAGACTATTTAGAACTATTTAGAATGCTGAGGAGGGGTCATGTGGGGCAGGCCCCACATTGGCCAAGTACTGGTTCCTGACAAATGAGTCTGTGGCACCGGGAAGAGTCCTGCCTTTGAGCAGACATTCGCCCATCGATGATCTCATTACCAGTAAAGCTCTGAGCCTGACAGTAAAGCATGGCCGGGGCTGCCACACTGTGGACCACATATAAGCTACATAAGCAAAGGTTGAAATGAGCATAAGCAATTAGGCACACCTTTAGAAAGGTCTTTTTTCCTCCCTGACACTGCTGTCAGTGGAAATTGGGCTTGTTCACAGAGTCATGAGAAAAGCATGGTGGGAAAGCCATACCTGGGAGGTTGATGTTTCATGGTAAGATTTATTGAAGAACTTGGAGCAAACACAAAGAACTGTCCGGGATTCAGTTTCAGTGTCTCCTCTCTGTCTGCCCCACCATGGAAAAAGTCTAGCCTATTCTTCATCAAGCCCAGAAGAAAGGCCAGTATCCAAAAACTCCATGCCAGCCCAGTCCCTGGCACCATCCAGCTAGCATAGTCTGTTCCCAGCTGCACTCCTGTTGGTGCTTAGACCCCAGAGTCCCACCTGGAGCCTGCGTGGTCTGCCATGGGCCCCAGGAGCTGCTAGGGCCTCATGGCTGCTAAGGAGAGAGAATGCGCCAGCACACAGAGCAAGGGCAAGCTACCATGCAAGCAAGAAAGCTTTGTTAGGCTTGGGTTATATAGTTTCTGGCTTGGGAAGGACCAGGAACCCTTTCAGACTAGCCAATCAACCTATCAATCTCACACAGGCTTGTGTTGGATCCTCCCCCTAACCAATTCATTTCCCAGATCTTTGCGGTGGGGCGGGTGGTTCTCTGTCCCTTATTCAATCCGACACTTTTCCTAGGCTAGACAGACAGCCTTGATGGTCACCATCTTAGTTCCTACTGTGTACACCTCATAGTAGAAGCACCTCCCCCTGTGCTATTGTGGCTTTTATTGGGGTGCACCCATCAGAGGAATTTCACCTCTATAGTTTTATCCCTCCCTCTAATCTGGGAGAAAGGACCAGTGGTTCCCAGGGGAATGTGTGAAGCTGTAGCTTCCTAGGAAAGCAGGCACAATATTGGATTCAGCTTCCCAGATTATTGTGCTTAATAATCTCTGATTCCTTTTGCGTCCTTCCTTTATTAATATCTAGCTACCTACACTAACAGCACCAGTAGCAAGTAGCAAGTGATAGATTTTTGTTTCTTTACATTCCAACTCCTTGTTCACATTTTTTATTTCCTGGGCCATTAAAGAAGAGGGGGGAAATTTTTATAGTTTCTTTGTGCTATGGATTGTTTGTGACTTTCTAAAATTCACATGTTAAAATTGTATCCCCCCAATGTGATGGTTTTAGGAGATGGGGTCCTCAGAAGATGTTTTGGTCATGAGAATGGAGCCCCATGAATGGAATCAGTTGCCTTATAAAAGCAACACAATGAGAAGGCAGCCATCTATGAGCCAGGAGGCAGGCCCCGCTCATCACTGAATCTGCCAGCACCTTGATCTTCAACTTCCAAGCCTCCAGAACTGGGAACAATACCATAAATGTTTGTGGTTTAAGTCATCCACTCTGGACGGACTAAGACATGCTTCAAACAACTTTCTGGAGGGTGAAGGTGGTGCCCAGAGTGTTGGGTGAAAGCTCAGTGCCGGAAGCATGTCCATGCTGGGGGAAGGAGTCTCACTTCATCATTTACTAAGCTGGTTGAAACTGGGCAAGTCCCGTGATTTCTCTGAGCCTCAGTCTATTCATTTGTAAATGTAGGCACCAATCCTGGCCCTCAGGGCAGGAGTAAAATAAACTTGATAAAGTCTGTTCGACTCTTGGCACCAAGTCTGGCACGAGGTAAGTGCTCAGTAGATGAGAGCCATCGTTAACCAAGAACACTGCGCAAAGTAGGTGCTCAGTGTGTGTTTTTGATTGCAGCTGAATTCAGCTAACGCAAACACAAAACGAGTTTCCTGGGATAACATATTTTATATTTTCCACTTAGTGAACAGAACTCTAAGATACCATTTATCTTCGATCCTCTCTCAAGGTGATTTTTGTCATACCAGTCATATTATGACTGGTATGACAAAAGAGACTGGTTATTGTCTCTTTTAGAGACTGGTTATTGCTTTTATAGCATGTTCAGGTTTGGGAGGAAAATGGGGGGAAGCAATGAAGGAAGGAAAGTACATCCTTCTTCCCAAGCATTCTTGGAGTCAACCTGGAAAGTCAGTGAGATGACAGATGTGGGAGACAGATGCCCAAATATCCACTCAATAGTCAGGCTTAATGAACTAACGCAAGAAGGACAATTAGAGAATTCATTCATTAGACTCTAGGTTCAATTCCATTGTTCACGCTAATCCTTTATTCGGGCTAATGGCTTTAGCTTTTCTGATAATCGTTTGTGCCTGTAGTGAATTACATCTGCAAATTTCCATGATTTACACTCTATGCATAACTTCCTATTTCCAAAAAGAATCTAAAGTACTTCTAAAGGTACATAAAATACTTTAAAATAACATAGATCAGTAGGAAAACTAAACTAAGAATGAAGCTAATACAAAAATATATAGCACTACAAATTCTTATCCACTGCTGCCTCAGGTCCTCTTTTCCAGACAGGGGTCCGGCAAAGGGCTCGGCCAGGATTCTCATCCATTAACACTGAAATGCAAGGCCCAGATTTTGTTTAGTTAAACACCATAGTGAATCCACTGGGATTCAGTAGTTGGCTACTTGTTTGTCTTCGTTATTCTTCAATAACCATATATTAAAGGCTGTCTTATATTCCTTAATAGTTTATTACAGAAACCCAGACAGAAATTCCTTCAGCTGACGAAACCATGAAAAACGCATTTTTGGTGACTGTGTGTACGCTGGCCAGCTTCTGAGAGGAGGGTAATGAGATTCTGTGCTCCGAACATTAAAGGTGCTCTGTCTTGCTCTTGAACTAATACATATGCACTCATTTGCATATTCTCTTTCCCTCTCTCCTGAGCGAGCCAGGCTCTGACACAAGGAGCCTCCTTGCTAGGCACGGAAACCGCTTCAAGATGTTTCCAACGAGAAACGGCCACCTGCATGCATTCTGGTTAAGACTGTTATACTGCTGCTCCGGTTTTCCTGAGGAAAGTTCAAAAGGTGTTCATCTGAATCATTCATGCTTTTGTTATCCTTGACCTAAAGCAATCTGGTGGATTCATTTATTTATTTATTTTTTTGCGGCGGGAGGGTGTGGGGTGTCAAACTTCTTATTTGAAAATGTAAAAAAATCTATTTACATGCCGCAATATTTCAATAAATACATGGATCTGTTTTTGTGACATTATAAAACTTCCTTTATGTTACTTATGAAGGCTAACATAAAGTATTGTAGAAGAAAAGATTAATAAGAAACCTATCATTTGATCCAAAATGAGATGAATATGTGAAAATATGATTTCACATCACTGCATAATTGTATGGTTTGCAGGTATACAATTTCATTTGCTCACATAAACAAAGGTAGCAAATACTGGAGCTTAATTTTACTTCTAAACTTGTTAAAAATGCCTAAGCTAGGAAACAATTACGGTAGTAGAATTTTGTTTGCATTTATTAGTACAGAAAGCTTGTGTGTATGTGTGCGTGTGTGCGATTTTAGGACCAGAAAATGCATGACACACGAAAAGATGCACCTTCATCTGTTCAGTGAGAAATGTGCAAATCAACACAGAACTGCTGAAGGGGGAAAAAAAACTGTCTAGTGTGGGTTCTTTCACCTTCACAAGCTGGGAGCCATTAAGTAATGGCTCCCTCCATTCCCCCACCCCCTTCGCTGGAACACATCCTGAACACTGGGCCCACGTTTTCCAGAAGAATGTGCCCCACTGCCCCTTGGAAACTCCATTTCGTTTCTTTGGTTCAGTTAGTTAATGACGGTCCATTTTGGCTCAACATCCAATTCCCTTTCATCAATCATGTCTTCCTAGTCTGTCAGTTTAGAGCAATGATTACCGAGCCTTTCCACGCAGACGTCCACAGACGTTCTCCGAGAAAGACCCAGGCCCACTTCTCCACTGAAGATTTCCTAGGGACCCATTTCCTCTGCCTCCTTCTAAACGAAAAGAATGAGTGATGTGAAAGGGAGAAGCCCACCAGAAAATGGATGTGGGTGACTCAAGTGTTAATCCAGAAATTCGTATTTTGTGTTGGGAAAGATCATTGTATTCAGGTGGCTATTTTATACAATGCAAACATGAAGGATACAGAACACTGTCAACCATGAAAAGATTTAATTTGGAATCACAACACACAGGGTTGTGGTTTTTTTTTCCCACTTTAAATTCTTATTCAATCATATCTGTTATAAATATTCAATAGAAATGTGGTTTTTCCAGGACCGAAATGGTCTTTAATGAAGCAAGCCATGTGTGGCCTTTCAGGGGAGCATTTTCATGCTCAGTTTGTTGTCAATATGTCCTCACTCCTTTCCCCCCAAAATCCTCTTTGTGACTCTGCTTAGGTCTCTGAAAAGCAACTTAGTCCCTGCAGACTTTAGGGAGCATCTACACATCACAGTTCTATAGACATCAAATGCATGACGCATTTGGATGCACTTTAAGGCAGAGGCAGACCTTCCATCTGGACATGGCCACCCGCCGATGTGTCATTACGATGCATTCAGCCCAGGGAAAGCCAGCACTTGCCTGGAAGCTGCTGATTTCAGCTCCAGCTCCGCCACTCACATAACTTGCTGTTCAACTTTGGAAAATTAACTTCCCCCCACAAGGCCTAAGGTGTCTGGTCTTTAAAATATGGAAGTTGGACTCGATAAGGGATTATCAGCATACCACCAGTAGCATCAAATGCATTCTGCTGCATGCTTTTGTAAATAAAGTTTTATGGAAACACAACCACGCCCATTAGTGTACTATTTATTGTCTGGGGCATCGAGAGCAGAGTTGAATAGTTGTGACAGAGACCACCTGGCCCACAACGCCTAAAATATTTACTATCTGCTCATGAGCAAAATAAGTTTGCCAGCCCAAGACAATTTGGGAAGATCCTTTCCAATTTTAGAATTCTTTACATAGTCTAGAAAACACCTAATTTTTCTATATTAATCCTTTCAATCCCATATTTTTACTGAGCTTCTCCTGTAAAGTACGCCTTGTCATGCTGGCATGATTCACTAACCAAACTTTGTAATAGTTTCTCTTTCTTATAGGATTTAAATTATATAAACAGCTCTTGGAAATATCCAAGGCACTATCTGGGGGCAAAGTCTTATGATTTGATTTTCATTTGTAAATAGATCATATCTTCTTTCCTGCTAAAAATGTTTAAGACGTTAAAAAAAAATCCATATGGCACAGGAGACTTATTGCATTAAGACACCGTTTTAACAGACTGTTTAGTTTTGGTAATATAATTTGACATCTTAACATAAGCTGAGAGAGATCTCCCTGAAAACCTTTGATAATGTGATTCATTGTCAAATGTTTGTTTTGCCTATCTGGCACTCATTAATTAATTCTTTTTAATATAGCTTGGATTTACTGATTTCGAGAAAGAGAATTATTCTTATTGATGTTGCTAAAATATCCAGGTGGCTTGAATTTCACCAACTAGATAGTTTAATCTAGCACATTTGTGTAGCCCTAATGAAATCTTTACCAACAGATGTGAGAAGACCAGTACTGGAACTAATGTTTGTGTCTCTATAATAATTAAATTAGCTCAATAAGGAAAATAAATGAGCAATAATGACCAACATTTTCCCCTAAACTTGTACTATAGCTTTTAAAATATTTCCCCCCATGGAGTCTTTTGGTAATAAAACACACTTGGAGATTTTTTAATTTAAAAACATGTATTTGTTTTATTTGAATATGAGTCTTGTACTAAATTGCTTATAATCAAATAATTAAGTAGCACTTCTCTTACCAAAAAAGCAAAACCTATAACTAAGCCAAAATTCAAATGTAAGTTTCCTCGACAAATTCCTTCTGAAGAATGAAATAATCCCTTCTCTTGGCCCATAGTATAAAAAAGGTTTTTTTAAGTATTATCTCTTCAGAGTAGTTTCTAATGGATAGGAAATGCCTTTCTCAGGTTGAATGATTATTTCCATATATAATTAGCTCCTGCTTACGCCAGTGCTGCTCTAATGTCATGGCTCAGTGAATCAACTTTATAATTCATTAATCATAGCTTTCCTGAAGTCTTTGGCTCCGGGTGACAGTGCCCACTACCAGGCCAAATAACTTCTCATTTAAAGGCAATTTGTTCAAATAGGAAAGGTTTGGATTCTCACATTCACCAAAGGACTGAAAAGGGTTCAAAAAGCCAAGAGAAGGCTTTTCATGGAAGGCAAGTACAAGGAGGAAAGGTGGCTGACGGGTGACAGCAGATGGCTTTGCAGGGAGGCCCCGGGGCAGCTGCAGATCAGAGCACGTGTGACGGGGTCCGTGTGAACTCGGAGACAATGCCGCCTCTGTTCCTCCTCCCTGCGCTCTGACCTTGCTGGAGGCGAAGCGGTGTCACAGCTGTACTTGCCGGACGGTCCTGGGCCAGTGTGGCCGTCCCAGGACCGAGCCCCCCTCGCCCAGCCCCTGTGCCTGCAGGTGTGGCGACCTTTATTTGTGGATTCTACTGTATTTATTTATTTACCTGGCTAATCAGCTCAGGGTCCCATTCCCAAGCTAGATGTGTCCTTTCTTTGTCCCTTCTGAAAGAAATCTCCTAATTTTTATCACTTTATCCAACAAATGGTCTTACTTTAAGATCTGTAAGACAAGGAATGGAGATATGGCTTGACAATCAGTTACAATGTATATGGGTGTCCTGTTGAGTGCATTGTAGGCGAACCATCCATCGCAATATACAAGTGAAACCTCCCTAGCCCCTGTTCCGTGCTCTTGGTTCAATACAGTGTTTTAAAAAGTTCCAAGATGGGGCTGTGATTTTTTTTTTCATGAGGAGGCCTAAGATTTCTTTATAGCTTGATTAGCAAACCTACAGAAAGTGAATGCACTTATTATAAACAGTCGAATTGGAAATAAATTTTTTCCTGTTTCATGCACAATATAGTTCCTGTTCATTCCAATAATAAAATCATCATCAATATGTCTATCAGTGATTGGGTGCCTAATGAGCCAGCTCTATCCTAATGCTTTATTTATCTCATGTAATTCACATAATGAAGTTGGAAAGATTTCATGTGTCCCATTGACCAGGGGAGGAAATTGAGGTTCTAAGAATAACCTGCCCCAGTGCACACAGACTCAGCGGAGAAGCTGCCTTCAAGCTGCCCGGGGTAATTCTCCAGGGCACTTACTTATGGGCCTGCGGTTCACCTTCTGTGCTGATGGAACGCATCCCTACAAAGCAGAAACACTGAGACAAGTTCACCTTTTGAGCACTAAACATAGTTTTGAGACCAGATTATGTGACTTCCATCATGTGACTAGAATGTGCCCTAATAGGCCTAGTACACAAATTTAATTGGAATATTTCTTCAATCTGAACTATTTATTGTGTAACTCATTTACTTAAAATAGATAAATATTCTTTATACGGGAAGGAGAGCCTCTGGTTTACAGAACTGCCAATATGCGGGGCAGAACAAAGTACTTCAAAGATGACTGAAAAACATTGAAAATATTGTAAACCGAATTAGCAGAACAGCTGGAGAAACTGGAATAAGGGATTAGATATTAGTATTATACCAATGCTAAGTTTCTGATTTTTATTACCATACCATGGCTATGTAAGAGAATGTCCTTATACGGGGTGGATAAACATGAAAGTATTTAGGGACAAAGGGACACCATGCCTACAATTTATCTTCAAATAGTTCAGGAAAAAAGAGATCTGTCTGTAGCTTTCTATGTGTCTGTGCATCTATCCATCCATCCATCTATCCAGAACAATAAAGCAACTGTGGTAAAAGGTAAACATTTTGGCAATCGGGATGAAGGATATAGGGCACCCTTTTGTCCTATTTTTGCAGCTTTTCTCTATATCTGAAGTTATTTCAAAATTTAAAATATAATAAAAGAAAGAAACTTTAAAATAAGTAAGCCTCTAGACTAGCCATCCAGTTCTGGAAGGCACAGTGCCGGGGGTGTGAATAAAATGCTGGCGTTTTCTGAGGCCGATCACTCCAGGAAATATTTCTCCCCACAGGTTTGGAGTTTGGTTTCTGAAAACCAAAATAACCATTGAATCCTGATAGGTTAAAATAAGATCATTTCCCAGCAATTTATGTGACTGGCCACCAGAAAATGTGTTTCACCAAACGATGTGTACCAACATTTTAAAAATGTGCTATTTTCAGATTAAAGGCTCCAAATGTAATAATATGTATCAACAATGTTACTATTGTCTTCCTTAGAGACAAACGCTTCTGTGCGCTGCATTTCCGATTATTGGAAAATATTCCAATAAATGTAGGAGGTGCACAAACACTGTGGTTAAGATTAAGAAGCATCCTTGTAAAAAAGAAAAAAAAAGTATATTTTATACCCAAGGGGAGGTAACACAAACATGGGAAGTAACTTTAGAACTAAGCCAAGCATATAAAAGAACCATAAAATTTAAGAGCAGGTGAGAATATGAGTCTGAAAGAAGTAATAGTCAACCTATATTTCAATTCTTAATGTATTGAGTGCTTAATGTGTTTTCAGGTTGCCCTCTGTGTTTGACATAAGATTTCCAGTAGCATCTATAAATTAAAAAAAAAAAAAAGAGTAGAAATTTAAATGTCAAAGTGTCACAAATAGCGTTAGTATTCTCCACAGTCTCTCCTCACTTAGCTGGGACATTAAGAACTGGATATCTAGGGGCTAGGAAAAGCCCTGGCCTTAGTCAGTGGACCCAAAGCCCTTTTTAGTCCTAGGTCTGGGACCTATGCAAAGTCCCCAAACTGCTACCCTCCTCTGGTCCTCAACTTCCCCATCTATAAAGTGGAAGTTAGTGTACGTGACATTTATGATGATATGTGGCTATCACACTGGGACCTGCAATACCTTATGAGATGACCTTTTTAGACAGAGGACATAAGTTCCAAGGGAGCATTCAGATTATGCTGGAAGGCAGTTTTATTGCATTTAGTATTGCTTGAAAATGTTGAGCTACCAGCTAGAACTCAAAAGTCGTTGGGTTACATGATCAGTGTTGTTTTAATGAGAATTTCCTTTTTGATAAGAGAAAATGGCATGCAAACAAATGTATTTGCTTCTTAGGTTGAGTATTTGCATTCACTAAAAATAACTTTTTTCTACTTTTTTTTTTCTATATTTGAAAAGATGTTCTCATACCGGAAACATAATTAGGGAGTTTGTCAGCTCCACCTCTTTCCCTGGCCTCCCAAGAAGAGTTTAAATCTTGAGAATTCATCCAAATGCCAGTCTTTTGTGTGCCACCTTCAATATTTTCCCACCTGCACTATTATTTACATAACATTTTTCTTCAAACTGACTCATTTTTGTAAGTCCTAAATGCTTACAACCACCTCATGCATACCAATGGTATGCATTTCATCCACCAGGATAAAAATGTCCAAAAGGTTAGTAATGATAACTAATATGTATAGTTTACCAAATGTTCCAACACATATTAGATCATTTAATCCCTGCAACAACCCCCAATTTTACAAGTGAGAAGATGGACACCAAGAGAGGTTGAAGGATTTGCTATAATCACACAGTTAATTAGTGATTGACTAAAATTCAAGTTCAAATCTTCTAACTTCACATCCCATGTTCTCCTTGCTATACCAGCATTATGGAGGCTCATGTGTTGTTTCCCTTCCCCAAAGCATTTCCATTTCGGCTGTGTTCTCTTTCCCTAAGGCTGGGGAAGTAAGGAATGTGCTCATTTAGAAGAAAATATCCAGGGTTAGACATATATTATATGTTTATCATTATTATACTCTAAACTACACCTTATACTCCATGCAAAGTAGTAGGTGCCATGTAATATATATTATACATTTGATTTTTTTTAAAGACAGAAAGTCCCACATCTTGGTTTGATTTTTCTTTCCAAATACTCATGAGCGGAAAGACCTACTTGTAGCTCCAATAAATTGGGCTTATTTCCTTGTGAATGTAAGCAAAGTTGAATTCCTCTCCTCTTGGTTAAAAAAAAATCAGATATGTTGCTGATTGGAGAAAGATACCCTGATTTTCATTTATTTATTTTTAGCATTAATCGTCTCAGTTGGTGAGGGTGTCTTGGTTGAAAAGGAGTTAAAAATACAGTCAAAGAGATTTCCTTTCCTCCTTTCTTCCTGCGGACCGTGACCTTTGCTTTTTCAACTTCCTCAATTTGGATTCAGTAAATTGTCCTAGAGTGCCACAACACCTGCTTCGGGACTTGAGAAATTGACTTTTCCTGCAAATTACCCTGATCAGTGACCTTGTCTTGGCTACCAAAGGGTTCGGAGAAGGAGGGAGGGCTCACCGTGTGGCCATGTCCCAGCCCACAATTGGTATTTAGTTCTTTGAAGTTCCCAGTTATCTATTTAATGTACAGACCAATTCTGAAACAATACCACATTATAATCATCAGCCGGAAAACCCAACTGTCGCCTCTTAAGGAAATAACGTTTGATCTTACAAGAGATGGACTGCAGTATAATTGAAGGGCTTCCAATGATGGTTTTCTTAAAGAAGGGGGCATTTGGTAGATTTGCCTCTTTATTGCCAGTGACTGACTATCTCAGTCAGGCCTTCGTGTGAGCCATCACGGGAGAGTAGCAGGACCGAGGGGAGAAACATTCCATCCTCTCTCCGCATTTGTGTCTTTCAAAGGTGCTTCTTTTGGAAGAAAATGTAAGATCGTGCCTCCTGCCACAAAGACATTGGATGAGATCAAAGGTCACCCCTGGAAGCTCAAGAGGTAAAATTATATTTTTATCCTTTCGCTTTGATTTTGGGCGGCTTACGGCATTTTTTTAAAAAAAAATTAATTGCTCTCCCCAGGCAACAGGTGTTAGCCCTCAAGTGTGGGCCCGGCGGCTGGCTGCGGAGCCGGCAGCTCAAAGGCCCATAACTCACTGCAGCCTTGAGCTCCCTCAAATTGGTCCAGGAGAAAGTTCTAAAAGTACTTCAAGGCCAGATGACATGGGAACCTGTGTCCCTGTCAAATATCAAAGAAAAACAGTTAGACTGTAAAAATGTAAACTTATAAACCGTGCACTTAATTTTGACAAGCTTTTAGTATCAAGTTGCAGATTTTAGGCAATGAGGCGGCTTAGGCTGAAATCGGCCATAGGAAGCGGAACCTGAAAGCTCATTTCGAATTATATGGGGAGCTCCTGACTCATTTTTTCCACATCTGTTCAGTTTAATTTAGACAAGGAGTTTGATGCACAATTTAGGGAATCAAATTCAGTTTTTACCTGTGATTCTTGTAATTCCCAAAAGCCGAAAAAGATTTTTTTTTTATTTTTCATAAAGTTTCAAACAGGTTCACTTGGATTTTGTAAATGATTAGAACACTTTTAAAATGTTGTTTCAAACACTGTCATGCTGTAAATGAAAACACAAGGCTTTTTTTTCCTCCCCTTTAAACAACTGAAAGAGCAGAGCTTAATAAAACATTTGACCTCATACTGAGTCGGCTTAGGATGCCTCCAGAAAGCCTCGTTTCATCAGGGCCATCTGTGCCGTGTACGTGGCGGGAAGGGAGATTGTGAAAGCCATGATCCAGAGACTGTCCGACAACCATGTTGGGGATGCATAGAGACTGGCATTGACGGATCATCACAGCTTTGGTCTGTGTCTGGGTATGCAGATGCATTGTGGGTATGGCAGCTCATTGGGTTGCAACAAAGTGAGGTTGCAATTGGGAGTATGCCCTGGCATTCCCTTTTATCTATTTCAACAACAACTGCCATCATTGTGAACCAAGTGAGCCCACAGCGGGCATGGCGGGGGTGGGAAATGTTACAACCTTTCTAAGTAAATACATCTCACGCATATCACTGGTTATGTAGAAAGAGCGTTACCCTTGTGCACAAAATGGCAAACCGAAAAGAAAAAGTTCATTGGACACCAATGCCATGTGTTTGCATAGGGGTCCTGAAAGTTCTCTTCTGCCCAGAAGTTCTGGGAATGGATGAAAGCCACCAGGGGAAGCGCCCAGGGGAGCTCAGCCCAGTCCGTATGCTGGAGAGTAAGCCATTTCTGAGGTTCTCCGGGCTCTAAGAGCTATTCTGACGGGAGGGTGAGTCGTACTTCCTGCCTCTGCTTACTTCCTGCCTCTTACTTCCTGTGCCCACCACTCCAAAACACGTTGGCTCGGTGACCGGGCTGCTGATATCACAATATGTTTTCTCACATGGAAAGGAGGCAAAACTTCAGCATGTGAACTGTATTCTCCACAACATATGGTGAAGCAAACAGACAGTGGGAAGAGAAGTGATTTGTGACTGTCCCTCCCAGCATGCATTCTATTGTGTTGCCAAGAACGATAGACTTAAATAAATTGCTCTTTTTGGAATTTATACTCGTGCCTTATTCTCATTTAAAAAAAAAAATGAAAACGAAAATCCTCATGTCCGTGTAGAAATTCCCATATTATTTATGTGGTTCCCTGGCCTGCCCTCTCCTCCTCCTGCCTTCCTTCCCCCAGCAGAGCCGAAGGCATTGTGTTCGTGGAAACTGCATGTCCCTTTGCAGGCCAGATGAACCAGAAAAGGAGATGAGGGAAAAGGGGAGGGTAAGCAATTAGTGTGGAATCCTAAACTCCAGATTCTTCTCGGAAATTTTTATGGCTGTTCACAGGCAGAGGAGGAGAGACTGGACTGACTCAGAGAAACTATTAAGCCTGGTACACATGCATTTTTGCCGGCCTACATTTTCTGTTTTAATTTTGCCAATCGCGTGGCCTATTGTTGAGACATAACGAGCACCTTAATGCTGACAAAACATAAATCTCGTCTTCAATCTGTTCACATGCAGCTGTGGTAAGAACAATTAGGTGAAGTTTTTTAAGCATTATTTACAAATAGGCTTGCAAAAGAGTAATTTAAACAGGCATTTTCTTTAATGGGCTTAAAGACAGGCAAATGAAATGAATCAAGAGAATTTTGCCATTCTTAATTTTATGGTTTGTGGCTGGGGGGAGAGCAGTACCATGTGAGCACATCGCAGTGCCCTTGTTACAAAGAAGGAAAAAGCAAATTAGGCCAGGATAAGATTTAGAATGCCTGCAGATCATGGAGACAGGCTGGAAATGATCCAGGGGTCACAGTGGACCAGACACGGAGTCACATACATAACCCTGCTTATAGATTTTTTAAAAAGTGAGGGGGCGGAGAGATGGATGATAGAGGGTTGTAAAACTAGGAGTTTGGAATAAAACATCTGAGGCAGGGGAAAGCCCTAACGGTGGGCAGTTCTGGTTCCGCCAGAGAGGAGAGATGAGGAAAGGTTTAAGATACATCAAAGCAGGCCACAAAATTTACAACGGGATTGAAATCCAACAGACGTAAGGAGGAACAGCGGTGGGAATACACAGACAGGGCACGGGCTGATGTAGGCACCTGCAGACCAAGGGATGCCCTCACCGGGCTCTCTGCACACAAGCCAGTGTCACGCAGATGTCAGAACGTGGGTTGATGGCACAATGACCGCTCCTGCCAGTGGGGCCAGCCTCTTCACCCTGATGTCCATGGTGGGCCCAGCCTAGCTTTCCAATCGGTCCTACACAGCTTCTCTCTTATTTTCTGTGCTTCGGCCAAACTGAACTGGTTCCCATTCCCACCAAACCCTACACTCTCCTGACTGGCTGGATAGAGCATCTCCCTACCCTGCTCCAAAGGCACAAACCCTTCTAAGGCCCATGCCTTCCAGGAACCCTTTCCTAAGCTCTCTGCCAGCCTTTACGACTCCTTAGAAGTCCTCTCCCACACCCGAACATGGTAGCTTCCTTTTCTTTCTGCCCTCAAGACCTCGCATAACCAACATTTTCATGGCTAACTTTCGCTAAGAACTGACCTTGTGCCAAGCAGTTGACATTCATTATTTACTCTATTCCCTCAACAGCATTCATCCCGTTTTAGAGATGATGAAATTGAGATGCAAGGACTTTAAGGAATTTGCCCCAAATCACACTGGCGAAATCAGCCAGGATTCAAACCCTGGTGGGCAGACCCTAGAGGTCAAGTTTTTAACCATAGCAACTTCGCCTTGTAAGGTATCGCCATGACAACTATCAGCCTGGCTCCTAACAATCATGGGATACCCTCTGGCTGATACCTGGATATCATCAACCTTACTCTTCGCTTTACTTGGCAAGCTCTTTCCCCCAACCCATTGCTGATCTTCTCTCTTGCTTACTCTAGGGGGCTGAATGCTGTCCCCTCAAAATTCATCCACCTGGAACTTCAGAATGTGACCTCATTTAGGGATAAGTCCTATGCAGGTACATAATAATTTATTAAATTAAGATGAGCTCATACTTAACTGAGGAGGCCCTGAGTCCGATAAGAAGAGGGGACGCACAGTGAGAGACATGGAAAACCGTGTGTGACAATGGAGGCTGAGGGTAGAGTGACGGAGCTACAACCCAAAGAGCGCCGGGATTGCCAGGAGCCACCGAAGCTAGGAAGGGGCAATGAAGGGTTCTCCCTGGGTGTATAGCTCTGCCACCACCTTGAACCTTGATTTCTGACCTCCAGGACCATGAAAGAATACACGTATACACGTGTGTAGTTCATGGCAGTGCATTACAGCAGTCCTGGAAAATTAATGCCCTTTGTAACTTTGTTACCCCATTGGATCATTGTTAGGAACCTTAATCTTTTCCCCCCAAAGAAATTGGGTAAAACTTTATGTAAATAAACTGAAATTTCTGTGAAAGAATTAAAAGAAGATGGCAAAGAGATCTTTCACTCAACAGGAAGGTCTGACCTAGGACACAGCATGTACGATCTTAGCAAAAATCACTCTAGAGGAGCCGGGGGTGGGATGCGGCAAATGGGTGATGGCTGCTCTTCAGAGTGGCCAGAACGGGGTGCCACAAGAGGCCAGTGTGACTGCTGATGGGGAGACGTGTGATATACACGCATTTTAAGAGCAAACAGACAGTGGTTTCAATGGCCCCAATCTGAAAGTTACAGGCACAATGCCCCCACCCCACCCCACCCAATTCAGTCTGACCTGTCAACCAGTTGCTTCTTGGAAGGGCAATTCCACCTAGTGCTCTGGTGCAAGTTATCTGCCTGGGTGAATAGCCCTCATTGGACCCTCAACCTGGGACGTTAATAGTTCTGCACCAATCTCCCCCACTTTCTGGATTGTGAGCTTCCTCGGGCAGCTGGACCTCTCTCACTTAGCTCTTCAGCACTTAGCAGGATTCTTCCTGCAGCGTGCTCACACCATAAACTTTGTTGAACCTAATTTCTGGGAGGAAGGAAGGAAGGTTTTCCTCTCCATCCTGAGAAACACTTGGTGCATTTGAGATGGAAGATGACTTAGAACAATCATCGGGTAACACCCCACAGGACAGTGTAAGTCTGATCAAAGCTTTCAGTATGCACACTAACACTCACCCAAGTGCCTAAAAACTAGCTATCACTCAACTGCTTATAACAAACCTGTCCATGATTGACTAGAGGAAATCAGTTCATTTGGAAATACTTCTATCATGAATTGCTATTTTCAAAGAAAGCTCACATTCAAAATCCCCCATCTTAACCAAAGCTCTCTAAAGTAGATGGAGCCAATAACAGTTCATTTCAAAGAAGAAGCAACTGAGAACCAGGGAGGTCAAAGAAACTTGCAATAGTCAGCAATAGAGTTCTCATGGTCCTCTGGAAGGGATCATTGAGACCGCCCACTTGGACCCCAGACCAGGATTGATGCTCATACCTATTGTCTTATGGGTCCAGCCAGGACCAGAGCCACCAGGGATGTGAACGCCCGTCCCAAGAAACACCAGAAGGTATTATGGAGTAGATTTGGCATAGCCCTGCCTGGCTACCAACTAGACAGGTGGGAGGCCCCCAAGCCCCTCCGGTTTTGACAACCTCGTCTCTGCAGGGAGAGGTGTGTAGCATCTGGTCTCAAAGGACATTTCTAGCTCTGAATGCTGAGCTAAACCCAACCAACCTCTTTCTATATAAACTTCAAAATCAAGCTTTTTTTTAGCCATTTGGATTCTTTCATTTTTACCCTCAAGGATAGGCAGCTGAGGCACTAGACCCAAATGTGAAATAAATGTTGAGTAAATATAGCAATCAAAATTCGAAGATATTTTCTGTGAGTGAAAAAAATGGTAGTTTTTCGCGTGCATCATAAACTAGATGTAGGCACCTGCGTCGGCAAGGGGCCCGGAAGGTGCTCAGAGGATGCTGAATAATGGCTTTGCCATTAAATGAGGGAATCTGCAGGGCTGATAAACCTTAAACATGGCTGAATTTGAATTGTGAACATTTATTTGACCAGATTAATTATAAACAGATCAAGAAGAAGCGAGTTAATCATTTCCTCGTGGATGTTTGTCATTTAAACAAAATGGAAACACTTCTTTCTAAATAAATGATCTGTCACCACTTTATACACTTCTCTTCTTTGCAGTTCATCTGACACCCCCTCCTGGATTCATCTTCCTAATGTGTTCTTTTCTGTCCGTCACTCTCTTCCCCACTGAGCTGAGAAGCCTCTCGCTCCTTACTGAAGGAAGTCTGGTTTCACCAGTCCTGCCTCTTGGCCCCCCTTTTCCACAATGGCCCCCGATAAACACTCCTTGGCAGAGGTCCTAGAGGTAGGTCCATTCATTGTCACTCAAGAAAAGATGGAGACTCACCCTTGTACCTTCCCTGCCTTCTACAATTTGACTGGAATCTCTTCCCCCTTCTGTATCCCAAACCTACGTGCTAGGGCCATCCCGAGCCAAAATAACAAAGCTGCGACATGTCTATAACATTCACTTAGCACCTCCTCATGTTTGTGTACAGGGCCGGCCTGCCGAGCCAGATAGGGAAGCTCCCCGAGGTCAGGGACCCAGTCTTCTCGCCCCCAGCAATTGCCTTAGAGAGAGGTAACAGATATTTCTTGACAATAAACAGTTGGGCCAGACCCTGGTCTACTGAGGAAGTAGCTTCTCCATGTCGCTGTGCTTTGGACCTGCTGGTGAACCACTGTTGCGTACCTCGGTGAACTCAGTGTTACCATCTGCCAGCTATCGATTCCTTGCTCTCAAACGCCTCATTTCTCATTGTGATTTTATAAAAGATAGCTCCTATTTTAATGTAGTGTTTGATTTCACTCTCCTCTTCCACAGATCCTACATTTTAGTGTCTTACATCTGCACACAGCACCCGAACTAAACAGAGAAATTCTCCATGCCGTATCTCCAAGACAAAGCCCCACGGCCACTTCCCGTGGGCTCCCGGTCACTTGCAGAATTATGGAGGCAGACGGCGGAGGCCCAGGCCCAGGGAGTTTTCCCGCCACGTGAAACACTTTGGTGCCCAAGAAAACAAATCAGCTCCACTGTGCCTCACCTGTCATCTGGGGTCAGGATGGGTACCATCTCGTTTCATCACTCCATGCTCCTCGGGAGGGTTCCCTGGCCTCGGCACTCTGCACGCACAAAGGCGGGTGCAAGAGACGCTGCAGGGCTGGGCCTGGGCCCCGTTGCACAGACGGAATCTGAAATTCAAAGAAGATGCCAGTTCTCCAGCTTGGGTCCAGATGAGGATTCAGAGTATAACTTAAGACTTTCAAAAGATGATTCATGAGTTGGAGGAGTTATGGTGTGGAATATTTGAAGGGCGTGGAGAAGTAGTAAATTCCCATCTTCTCACTGTTTCCGAACGAATCTTCCCGTGGTTGGAACCTGCAAGTATGAGAGCAAGTAAAATACTCTACTTTTAGAGTATAGGGGAGAAAGCCTTCTGAAATGATTAGTCTTTGCGATTTTCTATAAAAGACAATTACTTCACAGTAGGAAAAATACTCACTAATTGTTTAGTATAAATCTTGGGTGGATCCAGTTTTGTTCTGGTTTTTATAGCGCCATTTCCCTTGCCATTAAACTGGGATAATAATATTTGTCTTACCTCCTTTTCAAGGTTCCCAGCAGGATTAAATTGGATAAAAGATAAGAAAGCACTTAAGAAAGTATAAATATAAGGGAGCATTGTTTTGATTTGGTGAAGACTTTGGATAGTTTTAATGATTGCATGTTTCTTTCAAAGAACGTGGCGAGGACTTATCTCGAGGTTTCACATGCACATTCGCTGTGTTTGTTTTCCTCCTGTGCAACCCACACCTTCGAAATTATTATTTTTTGAAACGAAAATCTTTATATTCTTTACAAATAAAGATAAGAGAGAGCTTCCACTTCTGGGAAGATGAATGTACTTTTTCCTTCCTCTCCCTCAAGTGCAACCAAAAACCCTGGACACTAGATGTAAGTACGCGCTGGGGACCCGTAGGACCCAAAGGACAGCCCAGTGATGAGCTGAGTTTCCTTGCTGCCGCACCTCCCCCAGGCTCAGTCCCAAAGAAGCTGCAACCTAGAAATGCCAACAAACGCAGACAAAAGCCTCCAGCAAAGCCTGGCCTCTCTAGCCCAGGACAGGGGCAGCCCAGCAAGAAGGAGCACACTTAGAAAACAACCACCCTGCCGCTGCTGCGCATCACAGAAAACGCGGTAGCCTCACCCATAGCCACGACGGCAAAGGCAGGGGGAACCCGGCCAACCCTCACCAGGGTATAAGGAGGCACCCGAAAGCCACCCTCACCCCTGCTGGGGTCGTGTTAGAGATGGCCAAATAACCAGAGCATTCATCCCTCCCAGGGGGTAAGGAGCTCCCACCCACAAACCCCTATGCCTTGATAGTACCAGTGAAAACCATGTTTAAAAAGAAAATAACAAGTAAGAAGAATCAGTCTACCTGACTTCAAGATTTACTATATTGCTACAGTAATCAAGATTGTGTGACCCTGGCAAGAAAAATAGACCCCTGGATCAAAAGAACAGAATGGAGAACCCAGAAATAAACCCACGCAAATATACCTAACTGATTTGTTACAAAGGTTCAGAAGCAATTTGATGGATAAAAGGTTTTCCTCCATTGTGCTAAAACTGCACTGAAGCAATCAGACATCCATAAGGGAGAAATATTAATCTTGACCTAAGTCTCATGCTTTATCCAAAAATTAACTCAAAAGGTATCACTAACTTAACATAACTTAATAGATCACTAACTTAAATGTAAATGGTAAAACTAAAACTTTTTAGAAAAAATAGAGAAAATCTTCAGAATCTAGGGCCAAGCAGAGTTAGATTTGATACCAAAATCCCATATCACTAAAAGAAAATTTTATTTCATAAAAATTTAAAAAACTTGTGTTCCCTAAAAGACCCCATTCAGATGAAGAGACAAGCTGGAGTGGGAGAGAATATTTGCAAGCCGCATACCCAATAAAGGACTAGTATACGAATACAAAAAGTACACACTGTCAAAACTTGGCAGCAGGAAAGCAAACCACCCAACATGAAAATGGGCAAGAAACCACAACCAGACATTTCACTAAAGAAAATATACAGATGGCAAGTAAGTACATTAAAAGATGGTCGACATCATTAACCATTAGGGAAAAGCAGACTGAAATCAGGAGAAACAGTCCTCGGAAATTAGAACAGTTAAAATTAACACAGTGACAGCACCCAGCCCTGGAGCTGATGTGGAGAAACCGCATCTCACCTACGTTGCTGATGAGAATGTACGCTGGTATAACCGCTCTGAAAAAAACAGTATGGTCTTAGAAAGCTAAATGTGCAACTATCACACAGTCCAGC